>CAKLNU010000032.1:0-26453 GCA_922788865.1 Poeciliopsis turneri | reverse complement strand
AACTTACTGGAAGGAAAGTGGATATTTGTTCTTGGTTTCTAAAGAAATGTAGTTTCTTATTTCCAGAACTTCATACATCAGACTGAGGAGACTGACTAGAATATCCCAACATGATTTCTCGAAATGAAATTGGGAATATATTAGTTTCTGATGCAACAAAATGTTAACAACCTCTCAAACTTGAATATCTAAGAAAGTAATCGTGACATTTTTGGTTTTCTTAGGACAATATCTATCTGGGCATAATTACTAGGAAACTAGGGTGCAGAATTTTTTATGAAACTGAATTAAAACTGAAAATGTTCCCATCTAACTTGTTTATTGTCAAGTAAACAAGTTAATTGTTAATGATCAATTTTTTGTGCAGCAGCAACCACAGCCTCCCAGATACTGTTCATAGATATGAACTGTTTTCCTTCACAGTAAATCTCTTAATGGGGTTTAGATCTGGTGAGGAAGGGGCCACTTCATTGTTCTTTCATCTTTAAGGGTTTTATTGGCTATTGAAATAGTGGAGTATTTGATGCATACCATGGTGCATTGTCCTACAAATTATGATCTTCTTGAAAGATGCAGGCTTTTTCCTTTTCCTTCAGTAGGTTTAGGAGTTGATTTTGAGTTCATCTTCAACACCAAAAGGTCCAACTAGCTAATTTTTAATATTACCTGCAGCAGAAGATGATGAAACCAGCCTAAGTTTGCCAGCCAGGTGGCAGGAATGGTATGATATTTTGTAAGAGTAAAACAAATCATCACTATTTACCCGTTTTGCTTAATAATTCTTAACATGTTGAATATTTTTCTAGAAAAGGTGATTCTTTAAAAAATTATTTGCACACACAAGAAGACTCCTAAACATTAATGAAAAGGTATTGTAGAATAACTTAGTCATCTTGAGCTTAAATAAACTGTCAGGGTCCAGGGTTGTTAGGTTCTCTCTGTAGGGGTTTTGGGTGCGGGCACCACCTCTGTTTCCTCCACCAGATGGCGCCATCAGTTTGGCGGAGGGCGTGGATGACGTCACCCACCACACCGGCCTCGGATTAGCTCATCAGCGACAGGTTTTGAGGAGCGGTCTGCCAGTCCTTCGGCGCCTGAGTGTTGCCCAGTTATGGTACCTCCGAGCCTCCTCGATTTTCTCTTTTTCCCGTTGTCGACCCGGCTTGTGATCCTCTTTGTTTACTCACCTCTCCGCAGGTGACATCCTGTGTCGCATTGGCTCCTCACAGCATCGATCCTTCCGGGCATTTCAACCAGCGCTCTCCTCGTGACGCCGTGGAAGTTACCCACGTGACGCCCGAGTTCCAGACTCACCTCCTCCGTGTGATCATCAGTCTCCCCTTGGATTCCTTCGACTGGAAGACGCTCCGCTCCTCGCTGATCTCGAGCCTACCTGTCCGCCCTCCCACGCAGCCAGCACGCTGAGAGAGAGACCGGACCCTGGACCCCGCAGCTACCCGCCCCAAGCATTGACCTGGACTACACAAGTAAGATCAGTCCAGCGTAAACAACACTCCACTTTCCTACGGCCCTCGAACTCACCATCCTGCTCTGTGCTTCTAGTGAACCCGTTGCTACCTGACCCTTTCCCCTTCCCGTGGACCAGACCTGAGGCGTTATTCCCAGCTCCCGTGTTTCGCTCTTTTCCAATAAATTCATTTCATTTTCACTCACCGTGTCCAAGTGTTGTGTTCTGCATATGGGCTTGAATCAAACCTTCCCAATATGACATAAATTCAGCTTTGATATCAAAGAATAGTAAAATGTTTGAGAAAAAATTGAAACAAAACTTCTGTCTTTGCCCATCATAGAGCGATGAGCAGCTAGTGGCTGGTCGGATGGCTGATGCTGAAAGCCATGACATCTTTGAGGCATTCAGCCAACATTTGAGACAAAACCTACAGTAGTGTTTGCTACTTTCTACATGTTCAACCTAAAAAATCACGATGAGGCAGCAAAGACTTTGGAGCTTATTCAACGGTAAAACTGTTCCTATGATTTTATTTGAAATCATTTTACTATGAATAGGAACATTTTTAGGAGCTACAAAGCAAGTAATAGTTAAAAGTTGGGCAGTATGGTGATGTGTTCTCTTAATATTATCAAAAAACTAGATGGTCTCCTTTTCCAGAGACCATCTGGTTCTGAATCAGATCAACATGAGGTATTATTTATATTAACTGCAGAAATGGTTGATGATCTGCCATGTTGGATGATGTTTAAACCTCAGAGGTGAAACTGGAATCTTGAAGTTCATTCAGATGTTTCCTTTCAGCATCAATCTGTCATGTCAACATCATAATTTGTGTCCTGATTGAGGTTTTTATTTGTTCTTTACATATATTTTAGAGTTTGTAGCAGAAAAGTTAGTTGATTCTCGTTAAATATTCTTTCCTGTTATTCATTAGCAGTAATTGTTTCGTTATGGTGTCAATAAGTGGCCAGTAGGGGGCAGTGTCGCTGCCTGAATGATGGTTTAATTGATTTGAGAGAAAAATCAGGTCAGATTTTGAGATTTCTGTTAACTAGATGGACGTTTAGAAGTTCTGGGTGGAGAATGTGGATTTAGATGGACCCGTTTCAATCTTTGAAGTTCTTTCATTAGTTTTAGACTGTGGGACTATATTTTGTTCATTTATTACTACACTATTATTATTGAAGCTCAGATGAATTAACTGAGTTTGATCTTCTATAGTAACATCATGGTTCTGCTGCTGGTGAAATATTTTGTGCACATGAACGTTTCTGTCCTGGTCATGTTGACAGAACCAGGCTTGGTCTGCAGCTGCAGCAGCAAAATCTCAGAAATAACAACTTCTTATTAGGAAGCAGGACTGATAACCAAAACTGTTCAAAGTAACTCAGATCATTAGTTATGTGAGCAGCGTTAATATTCCAGAAGAGGTTTTAGTGCAGCTTAAAGTGGCTTTATTCTATATAACTGCAGGTATTAAGAATGGAAACCAGATCTGAATGAATCTTTGTGTGAATTTTTCTGTCAGCTTTAAAAAGATTTATTTACATTTTATAAAGTTTGGTTGATTTTAACTTGCTGATCTCTAACATCACTAACCTGGTGGAAGATGTGTCGACGTCTTTAACTAGACATGTTACCATATGCATTGATGTAAGACATATGGAAATAAAATAACCTGAGGTTCAGTCTAATGTTCCCATGGCAACAGAACCCAACAGAACCTGGTATCATCACATGGCCACAATAACAGATATAAACTGAACAGTTACAGCAGTTAGAAACAGCTCACCTCTCTGATGGTGGAGATCCAGGAGATTTAAAGTCAATGAATGCACCCATTGACCTGTCACTCTTAAAGGACACACAGCTGGGTTCTGGTTCTGGTTCTGGTTTGCGTCTCTGATGGATCCTGACAGAAACATGATGATTAAAAGTTAATCAGCAAAGAGGAGCAGCAGCAGCTTCATCACCACGTCTGTTCTGGCCTGATATAGTGAATATGAAATAATTCTTTTTCAAATCATTTAAGGTCTAATTAATATTTTCTTATGCTTTTCCATCTCCATGGTAACCTCTCCTGCATCTTAAAAAGTAAGAACCACTTTGACTGTTAAACAATAAATACAGAATCCCATGTCATGTTGCACTAAACAAGATGTTATAATGTAAACTATTTACTGGTTTTCATGTGTTACTGCAGCCATGTTTATTTTTATTAATTCATTTATTTTTTGTCTTTAGCAATACCAAGTGACCTGGATATGTCGTCATTTTCTATAACATTATTTTTGAAACCTTAAGATAGGAAAAAAGAAAAGATCAATTAGCTTCATTTAAGACACAAGAAACTGTAATTTAAAATTTTTGTAACAATGTTTTTATAATCATGACTAATTCTTTACACTGAAGGCTCATGTATGTGAGTTTGTAACCAATTCTCTGAGACCTGGAAAGGTGCTTGTCATGTAACCTGTGAGTGTTTATTTTGCATGGCACATTGCTGCCACCTGCTGGACTCTCAGGGAAATGTTTTACGTTTACGTTGTTTAGTCAGTTTGTTTGTTAACGGCAGAGCGGATGTTCGGATGGATACATTGTGAATGTCGTGTTCAGATCGAGTTCTTCGACGCAATGCCTGTAGGTATACTTTATATGAGCGTTTATGTTAATATGTGAGAAACAAAGTAAGTTGTTTATTGAATTTATTTTGTTCCTGTTTTGGCAGTTTCACTCCATTCTACGTAAATAAAGGAAAAGCCGTTTAATCCTGACTCGTGTGAAAGGAGTTTGGTTGATGGTTAGCTTGGTTCAGGACACCATAGCGAGACCATTACAGTGAAAAGGCAAACGAATCAGCTGTAACTTGGTCTGGAATCATCATGAAAGATCATGACAGCGCATCTCAAGTCAGCACAGGAAGCATACGCTCGTCTGTATCACGGGTTAGCAGGGCTGCATTAGCCCGTGCCAGAGCAGAAGCAGCACGTGCACGCGCATCTTATGCTGAGCGAGAAGTACAACTGAAACTGAGCAAAGTCAAATTGGAAGCAGAATTGGAGTCCCTGGGCTTTCAGCGAGAGGCAGCAGCTGCTGATGCAGAAGCGGACATTCTAGAGGCAGCTGAGAGTAATAATGGACATTTTTCTGCCATGCAAAAGAGTAATGCATCAATACATGGTGAAGCAGCAGAAAGCACACTGGAATACATTGAAGGACAAGCAAAGCATCAAGTTGACCTACAAGGTAAAGATACCCTAAACAACATGCCACATTCAAAGGATGATTTTCCAAGAGAGAAAATGCAGAGCATCAACGCTACATATGAGCCAATCAGAGGAAGCCATAATATGTTTCAGAACTCTTACAGTGAAACACCTTCAAAGGCTTACATGCAGCTCCCCACACCCAGTCATTACCCTCCAGTCACAGGAGAAGATTGTGACAGGACCTCATTGAGACATCCAAGCTTTCCTAATCCAGCAGCTCGGCCTTATATATCACCGAAGGTTACCAGCATACACCCTCAAAGCCTCAGAGACGCAATGTTTGACATTGCCAAGTTCTTAGCACGGCGGGATTTGGTGAGCACAGGCCTTAGCAAGTTTAATGACCAACCAGAAAGCTTCAGAGCATGGATGTCTGCATTTGTTAATGCAACCCAAGAGCTAGAGTTGTCAGCAAGCGAAGAGCTGGATCTTCTCACCAAGTGGCTTGGAAGGGAGTCAGCGGAACACGTGAAGAGGATGCGCCTTATGCACATCAGTAACCCCGAAGCAGCTCTCAAGAAAGCCTGGGACAGGTTGTATGAGTGTTATGCTGCACCAGAAGTAATCGAAAGTTCATTATTTAAACGACTGGACGCATTTCCCAGAGTTGCCAGCAGGGACTACAGCAAATTAAGAGAGCTGGGGGATCTTTTGTTGGAACTCCAGGCAGCAAAAGAGGATGGATATCTTCCTGGACTGGATTTGTTGAATACAGCTCGAGGAATTAGTCCAGTTCTCAAAAAACTTCCTCACAATTTACAGGAAAAGTGGGTAACAGAGGGTTCAAGATTTAAGAGAGAGCATTATGGTCGTTTTCCACCATTCTACTATTTTGCTTCATTTGTGTGTGATGAAGCCTGTATCAGAAATGATCCCAGTTTCACCGTTCTCAGCAGTTCTCAATCGCCAACAGTAAAAGCTAAGTCATTTGTGCAACACACAGCTGCAAAGTTTCCTGTAACTGTGCAAAAAACAGACTTAGAAGAGGGAAATGGCTCTGCTATTTCTACATTACCAAGGCAAACTGACCCAAGCAGACATTGTCCAATCCACAAAAAACCCCACGCTCTGAAGAAGTGCAAAGTTTTCCGAGCTAAAACATTGGAAGAAAGGAAAGAATTTTTAAAAGACTGTGGGATTTGTTACAAATGCTGTACGTCCAGTTCCCATATTGCAAGAGACTGCAAAGTCCCTACCAAATGCAGTGAATGCAATAGTGAACATCACATCTCCGCAATGCATCCTGGTCCACTTTCAAATGAGCTAAAGATTACTTCATCAGAGGTCAGCGAAGTCGAAGATCACTCTGACAAGATCGCTGTTAGTAGTCACTGCACAGAGGTTTGTGGTGAACGCCAAACACCCATGTCCTGCGCCAAAATATGCCTCACCAGAGTGTTTCTTCAGGACCAAAGAGATAAAGCCATCAGGGTATATGCAGTAATTGACGACCAAAGCAACTGCTCACTTGCTAGGTCAGAACCGTTCGAGACGTTCAATATCCAGAGTCAGGTTCTTCCTTACTCATTGAAGACATGTTCAGGGCTTACAGACATGTCAGGGAGGAAAGCTGCAGGATTGTGTATTGAACCAGTAAATGGAGGAGAATGCATAGCTCTGCCACCATTGATTGAATGCAACCAAATACCCAACAACAGGTATGAAATACCTACACCAGCTGCAGCTCTTCACCACCCACATCTTCGATCTATTGCTTCGCAAATCCCTGAAATTGATCCCAGAGCAGAGATACTACTCCTGCTTGGGTGGGATGCTATTGAAGTGCATAAAGTTACACAGCAAATAAGTGGCCCAGTGAATTTTCCCTTTGCTCAAAAGCTTCACCTGGGCTGGGTAATAGTCGGGGAGGTGTGTCTTCAAGGTGCCCACAGGTCAAGTGTGTCATCTTATAAAACCACTGTTTTGGCTGGTGGTCGACCATCTTCTATGACATCATGTGAAGCATACATACAGCTTCAAGAGAGAGCAAGTTATGGTGGGGAGAGCCCCTGGGACATCACTGCATCATCAAATGAGCTAAGAGAGCAAAGCATAGGGAAGACTGTGTTTACTGAAACAAGTAACGACAACAAGCTAGCACCATCATATGAAGATACGGTCTTTTTAAAGACCATGAAGACCCAAATGTACAGGGATAAAGACAACACCTGGGTTGCTCCATTGCCATTCAAAGCACCTAGGTCAAGACTCTCAAACAACCGTGAGCAAGCAACAAAACGCCTCACCTCCTTGTGCCGCACGCTCAATCGGAAAAGGGAGATGAGAGAACATTTTGAGACCTTCATGGAGAAGATCTTTAAAAACAATCATGCTGAGGTAGCACCACCCCTCGCAGAAAATGAAGAGTGCTGGTATTTACCATTTTTTGGTGTTTATCATCCTCAAAAGACAGGTCAAATTAGAGTCGTCTTTGATTCCAGCGCTCAGCACCAGGGACTTTCACTGAACAGTGTGCTACTCAAAGTGCCAGATCTTAATAACAGCCTACTTGGTGTCCTGCTTAGATTCAGGAAGGACAGAGTAGCTGTCACGGCTGACATCCGTCAGATGTTTCATTGTTTTCGAGTAAGGGAGGACCACAGAAACTTTTTGAGGTTTGTGTGGTTCAGAGACAATGACATGACTGAAGACATTATTGACTACAGGATGAAAGGCCACGTGTTCGGCAACAAACCGTCTCCAGCTGTAGCCATATATGGTCTCCGAAGAGCTGCTGAAGTAGGAGCACATCGCCATGGTGAGGACACATGTCACTTTGTGGAGAGACATTTCTATGTCGATGATGGACTTGTGTCTCTTCCATCTGATACACAAGCCATAGACCTCCTCCAGAGGACGCAAGCATCCCTTTCAGAGTCCAATCTTCACCTGCACAAGATTGCATCCAACAGTTCAGCTGTGATGAAAGCTTTCCCTCCTGAGGACCATGCAGAAGGAATCAAAGACCTGGATTTCAGTGGAGAACAGTAGCCTGTGCAGCGCAGTCTGGGGTTGTGCTGGGAGTTAGCATCTGACACCTTAACATTCATCATCTCTGTCAAAGGCAAACCATTTACCCATAGAGGTGTCCTATCCATTGTGAACAGCCTGTTTGATCCCATTGGGTTTGTTGCTCCAGTCATAATACATGGAAGGATTCTACTTCGAGAGCTTAACAGTGACACATTTGACTGGGATACACCATTACCTGAAGCGAAGCGACAAAGCTGGGAATCTTGGAAAGATTCTCTTCAAGAACTGACAAGCCCGCACATTCCTCGCATGTACACTAATAATTCCCTACGCGAAACTGTGCGGAAGGAGTTATGTGTCTTCTCTGATGCATCAACAAAAGCCATAGGAGCAGTGGCATACATCAGAGCCATAAGTGGAGACGGGACAAGTAATGTGGGTTTCGTCTGGCTTTTTTGGGAAAGCCAGACTGACACCCCAGTCAGAGCCCACTATTCCGCGCCTAGAACTGTGCGCTGCCGTGATGGCAGTGGAAATAGCTGACTTCATTCTCAGCGAGACTGACTTTCAACCAGATGCAGTGAAGTTTTACTGTGACAGTAAGGTTGTTTTGGGTTATGTACATAACCAGACCAGGCGATTTTATGTATATGTGCATAACAGGATACAACGTATACATCAGACTTCTAAACCTGAGCAGTGGTTCTACGTTCCATCCGAGCAGAATCCAGCAGACATAGCATCCCGGTCAGTACACGCCTCTCAGCTGTCCTCCACCATGTGGTTCTCTGGACCGGCTTTCCTCCACAAACGCTATCAAGGTGAGGAAGCCACATTTCAAGCACTCGAGCTTGTTGATCCTGATCAAGATGTTGAGGTGCGACCAAGCGTTACATGCTGTGTTACACAAGCTCTAGCGACACAAGCTCTGTCTCCCGATTGGTTTGAGAGGTTCTCTACATGGGGCTCTCTTTTAAGAGGCGTGAGTTTTCTCATTCACATTGCTCGTTCACACCTAGAAGGTAAAAAGTCAAAGGACTGTAAGAGATGGCACAGATGTCATAAGCCTCGAACACCAGAAGAGAGAATTCAAGCTGAAAAAAATCATAATACGATCAGCTCAAAACCAGGCTTTTGCAGAAGAAATAACAGTTTTGATGGCAGGGAGGCCCGTTCCAAAAACCAGCCCTCTTTTTAAGCTTCAGCCGGAGATTGATGAAGCAGGTCTGATTAGGGTTGGAGGTTGGCTTAAAAATGCTCAGCTGGACATTGAACTGAAAAATCCTCTCATCTTACCTAAAAATCACCACATATCCAAGCTTCTGGCCCGTCACTATCACGAGCGGGTAGAACACCATTTTAGTGAAGGGGCCGTTCGAGCTGCGGGTTTGTGGATTATTGGAGGGAAAAGGCTCATTAGCTCTATTATTCATTCTTGCATCACCTGCCGGAAACTGAGAGGCACAGTCATGGAACAGCAAATGGCTGACTTGCCCCCTGACCACGTGACAGCGGCACCACCTTTCACTTTCATTGGGATGGATGTTTTTGGGCCATGGTCAGTTACTGCCAGGCGGACGAGAGGAGGCCAAACAGAAAGTAAACGGTGGGCTCTGCTGTTTACATGCATGTCTACCAGAGCAGTGCACATCGAAGTTATTTCTACTCTGGATACATCAGGTTGCATTAATGCTATGAGGAGGCTTTTTGCAATAAGGGGACCTGCCAAACATCTAAGGTCAGATTGTGGAACCAACTTTGTCGGAGCACGGAAAGAGTTGGGCTTTCTGAAAAAAGTGGAAGGTGACATCGTCCAAAGATACCTGAATGAACATGGCTGCACTTGGGAATTTAACTCTCCTCATTCCAGTCACATGGGAGGAGCATGGGAGAGGATGATCAGGGTTGCCCGAAGGATCTTAGATAACATGCTGACAAAAGAACATGTGCATCTCACACATGATGTGTTGTGTACCCTGATGGCTGAGGTGTCAGCCATTATAAATTCCAGACCACTCGTTCCTGTGTCTACAGACCCTGAGTCACCATTCCTCCTTACACCAGCGACACTTCTCACACAGAAGACATCTGGATGTTTTTGGGCCATGGTCAGTTACTGCCAGGCGGTAAATCATCTCTCTGTGGAGAGTTTACAAACAAGGATTTATTTGGCTGTCAGTGGAAAAGAGTGCAAGCACTTGCCGGCAGTTTTTGGAACCGTTGGAGGAGTGAGTATTTGTCTTCTCTCCAGCCACGTTGCAAATGGAACAAACGACATCGCAATCTTCGAAATGGGGACATTGTGCTGCTGAAGGACAGTCAGGCACCACGCAACGAATGGCCAATGGCTGTGGTTGTAGCCTCGCACCCGAGTGCCGACGGTTTGGTTCGTAAAGTGGAACTGAAAGTGACATCTCAGGCCGGTGCAAAGACTTATTTGAGGCCTATTTCTGAGGTTGTGCTCCTTATGCCCGAAGAGCCCACTAGTTAAGGTTGTTGTGCATGTTATGTTGTGTGACATCACTGATGTCAGGCGGGGAGTGTCATGTAACCTGTGAGTGTTTATTTTGCATGGCACATTGCTGCCACCTGCTGGACTCTCAGGGAAATGTTTTACGTTTACGTTGTTTAGTCAGTTTGTTTGTTAACGGCAGAGCGGATGTTCGGATGGATACATTGTGAATGTCGTGTTCAGATCGAGTTCTTCGACGCAATGCCTATAGGTATACTTTATATGAGCGTTTATGTTAATATGTGAGAAACAAAGTAAGTTGTTTATTGAATTTATTTTGTTCCTGTTTTGGCAGTTTCACTCCATTCTACGTAAATAAAGGAAAAGCCGTTTAATCCTGACTCGTGTGAAAGGAGTTTGGTTGATGGTTAGCTTGGTTCAGGACACCATAGCGAGACCATTACAGTGCTCACAATATTTTTCATATATGTAATGACAGATATAAGTAGATTGAACTGCTTAACTAGATTCTAGGTAGTTTGTACATTAAGGTGACTGAATAAAAAATCTTTCCGACAGAATGTAATTTCTTCTCAATTATGTGATGTAACTTAATGATTATTCATTTTAAAACTGCACAAATTTTAGCACTTTAATTATTACTATTCTATTGGAAAACTACAACTTTAATATGAAGACTTTTTCCCAGAGATTACTGATAAAGTGCATCAAGTGATGAAACTAAGCCGACAGCAAATTTCCGGCAATTAATTCACCAGAATTTTACCAATTTTTTATAGTATCTATACTGTTTTTACCTTAAAAGCAATATACTGTCAGAATGAAATAACTTAAATTTACAGTAAAATGCTGCCATCTGTAGCTGCCAGTATCTTACTGTAAATTTACAGGATTATTACTTAGAGTGAACTTGATGTTCTAAATGATTCCCATCAGAACCGGTCCAATCCTCCAACATGTTCCTGATCATTGATCCTCCTGAATAATGCCCAGCCTTGTTTAAATTTAAAATTATTAAAAATTAAAATTAATAATGGACAAAATGAATGAGTCTGCTTAATTTTTAAAAGTTTAGTGGATGCAAAACAGAATAAAATGAACTGTTTGTGGTTCAAAGGTCATGTCAACATCATAATTTATGTCCTGATTGAGGTTTTTATTTGTTCTTTACATATATTTTAGAGTTTGTAGCAGAAAAGTTAGTTGATTCTCGTTAAATATTCTTTCCTGTTATTCATTAGCAGTAATTGTTTCGTTATGGTGTCAATAACTGGCCAGTAGGGGGCAGTGTTGCTGCCTGAATGATGGTTTAATTGATTTGAGAGAAAAATCAGGTCAGATTTAGAGATTTCTGTTAACTAGATGGACGTTTAGAAGTTCTGGGTGGAGAATGTGGATTTAGATGGACCCGTTTCAATCTGAAGTTCTTTCATTAGTTTTAGACTGTGGGACTATATTTTGTTCATTTATTACTACACTATTATTATTGAAGCTCAGATGAATTAACTGAGTTTGATCTTCTATAGTAACATCATGGTTCTGCTGCTGGTGAAATATTTTGTGCACATGAACGTTTCTGTCCTGGTCATGTTGACAGAACCAGGCTTGGTCTGCAGCTGCAGCAGTAAAATCTCAGAAATAACAACTTCTTATTAGGAAGCAGGACTGATAACCAAAACTGTTCAAAGTAACTCAGATCATTAGTTATGTGAGCAGCGTTAATATTCCAGAAGAGGTTTTAGTGCAGCTTAAAGTGGCTTTATTCTATATAACTGCAGGTATTAAGAATGGAAACCAGATCTGAATGAATCTTTGTGTGAATTTTTCTGTCAGCTTTAAAAAGATTTATTTTTAAATAAATCTTTTTATCAAACACGCAAACTTTTTATTAAAGTTTGGTTGATTTTAACTTGCTGATCTCTAACATCACTAACCTGGTGGAAGATGTGTCGACGTCTTTAACTAGACATGTTACCATATGCATTGATGTAAGACATATGGAAATAAAATAACCTGAGGTTCAGTCTAATGTTCCCATGACAACAGAACCCAACAGAACCTGGTATCATCACATATAATAACAGATATAAACTGAACAGTTACAGCAGTTAGAAACAGCTCACCTCTCTGATGGTGGAGATCCAGGAGATTTAAAGTCAATGAGCCCACCCTTTGACCTGTCGCTCTTAAAGGACACACAGCTGGGTTCTGGTTCTGGTTCTGGTTTGCGTCTCTGATGGATCCTGACAGAAACATGATGATTAAAACTTAATCAGCAAAGAGGAGCAGCAGCAGCTTCATCACCACGTCTGTTCTGGCCTGATATAGTGAACGCTGTGTGAAAAGGGCTGTGGACAGTTAGAGATGGTGACCTCACCTCTGACCTTTGCTCTGGCTCTCATCTTCCCCACACAGAGTGGTTTTAGAGGGAGGGACTCCCTCCTCTCTGTCCTCACACTGATCCATGCTGCTGAATCCACATCAGCTCACACACACTTTCTACCTTCACCTGCAGAGGAAACACACATCATTCATCTGCACATCAACTCTGATCATCCTTTACATCATTAGTGCTGGAAAAAGATCAGCTGCTCCTCCTCTGATTGGCTCTTCTTCTCTGCTTCATATCAGTGTCAGGTGAATGCAGTCAGACAGCAGAGAGGCAGAGGAAGCTGCTATCAGCTGCTGCACTTCTACTATCAGTCCACTAGATGGAGACATGGAGCAACATTTACATTCACTGATTCAATCTGAACAACAGGAAGTGTTTTAGTTAGTTAATTATTAAACTGTACAAGTGGATAATCTGCTGCATTAAATATTAACTATTTAATAATCTGACTGAATCAAAGACATTTTAAGAATAATATATCATTTTGAGATGAAGCAGCAAGAAACTGTTGTATTTTATGTTACTGGTTGAGACTGGAGTTTGATTCATGAAAATAAAATCACGAATGAGATTGTTCAGAGAAGCAAATAAAGGAACATTATCTGTTCATCATGTTCGCCTTCCAATTTATCAATAATTTAATAATCTTGTAGATTAACTTTCAATTAGCAGAGATGAAACTTTGAGCTGAATTTAAAAGTGAAAATTTTCTCTAAATGTCAAAGAATCGAAACAAATAGGAATGTTTTTGTAGATCAATTTAAAGTAGAGAAAAAAAAAATCTAACTTACAGTTTGTTCAAACGATCCAAAGAGTTGAAGAAGAAGATTTGAACAACAGACCAAAACCCAACAGAACCGCAGGAGAACCAGACTAATGCCACACCTGTACAGAGACCAACAGAACTGGACTTTTACCTGAACAACAAGAGTTCAAAGTCAAAGTGTTATAAATGTTGCATCAGTGATTATATGACGGCTCACCTGGTTTGTAGTTTGTTCTTTCAGAGCAGCAGAAGATAAAGATAAAAATACAAAATAAATGTGTCTGCCATCATGTGGTTTATGTTGGGTAAAAGTCCAGTTCTGTTGTGTCTCTGTTCAGGTGTGGCATTAGTCTGGTTCTCCTGTGGTTCTGTTGGGTCTCTGTTGTTCAGATTTTCTTCTTCAAATCTTTGGATCGTTTGAACAAACTGTAAATTTCCTTTGTTTTCTACCTGAAGTTTATCTGTAGAAACTTTCTGATTTCTTTCTGTTCTCTGATGTTTGGAGAAAATGTTCACTTCTAAATTCACCTCAAACATTTTTCTCCCTGCTGTTGGAAAGTTAATCTACAGGATTATTAAATTATTGATAAAGTGGAGGAAAAAAACACGAGAAACAGATAATGTTCTTTTATTTTCTTCTCTAAACAAACTGCTTCATTATTTTATTTCCATAAATCAAACTCTATCTCAACCAGTAACATCAAACTCAACAGTTTCTTGCTGCTTCATTTCAAAATGAAATATTATTCTTAAAATGTCTTTGATTCAGTCAGATTTTTAAATAGTTGAACTTTGATGGAGCAGATAATCTACTTGTAGAGATTAATAATTAACTAACTAAAATACTTCCTGTTGTTCAGGTTTAATCAATGAATGTAAATGTTGCTCTATGTCTCCATCTACTGGACTGATAGCAGAAGTGCAGCAGCTGATGCCTTTGCTCAGCAGGGGGGCATTGGCTTGTTTTGGGGTTAGACTAAACTAGCTTTTACTTTAATAGAAAAACATAAACAAATAGTATAAGTATAAATATTTATGGAACATTTCAAATAAAAGAACCAAGTTTAAAAACACAAAATAAGGATATAAACAGTGACATGTTTAATGTTGAATAATTATGCTGAAATTTGCATAAACAGCTAGATCTATAGCTATAGATCTATAGCTCTAGATCTATAACTCTAGATCTATAGCTCTAGATCGTTCCTCTTTAGGTCCAAAAATAATGACTTCAGTTTTGTTTTTGTTCAGTTGGAGAAAGTTTTGGCACATCCACACATTTATCTGTTCTAAGCATCTGTTCAGTGATTGGATGGGGTCAAAGGTCACCTGGTGACATCGTAATGTAGAGCTGTGTCATTCGCATAGTTATGGTAGCTGATATTATTTCCTGTTATAACCTGAGCTAGTGGGAGAATATAAATATTGAATAAGAAGGGTCCTAGGACTGAACCTTGGGGTACCCCACATGTGACCTTTGACCTCTTTGATGAGAAGTTTCCAATTGAAACAAAGAAATCCCTGTTCTTTATTTAAGATTCAAACCAGTCGAGCACCGAACCGGAGAGTCCGAGGGAGGGAAGCAGTCGCTCCGTCTCCAGTCGATTTATCAGCTTGTTTTGGAATATCGTGCTCCTGATCCGGGGAGCATTCCATCCTAGTCAGACATCCTTGAGCCTGTTCTTCTGAAGCGGTGATCCCGTTGCTGTCCTTGTTGATAAAATAGAAAAGGTTTGCAGTGAGTAGCTTTGACCCATGTTTATTAAGATTGCGTCCTAATTAATCCCACAGCCTCGTCATCATCGAACTGACTGCCATCTGCGTTGCTGATCTTGACGCGTAGATGAAGCAGAGTATTGTTCAAATCAAGGTTCTTGGAGCCTCCAGGTACTAAAAACTCGATCAGAGAGCTGTCTGTCAGAGCTGAAAGCGGTAAAATTTCTGCGTACACTTTGTCCTCTATAGATAACTGCATCATAGGGGCTGAAAATAAATCCAACTCTGCCAGGGTGCATTCAGGTGATTTGTGATCCAAAAGAGCCATTTTTTAAATGAAATATATCCTTGTTAGGAGCAGACTTCCCCACTTTAGCCTTCCTTGTCACACACCCTCTCTCGGTGGGTGCGTCCTTGCTCTTCTTAACAGAACCATAATTCCCGATCTTTCCTGACCTTCTTTAGAGCCAGATATTTTCTTCATCGCTTTGCCTATGACATCTGTAGCAATGTTAGAGGCTGCTTTTTTAAAGTTTTTTTTTTAAAGGTTCAGCCAGCGCAAAACCTGATTAACTAGAGGTGATACAAAGCAGAATAATCTTGAGAATATCACCCCATTCCGTGCCCGTACATCACAGAACTTCCACTGAATTATGGCAGAGCTCCGCCCACTTGATTATGGTAATAATGTACAAACCAGTGAGGATCATCTCTCAGATTTATCGGAGTCATGTTACAACAGATTTATACAATCCTTCTGCTTAGGTAAATACTCTCTTTCAGACTGCAGTGGTGAGCCAGTATGAATGACGATCACGTAATCATCTGTTTTTTATACGTTTGTTTCTGATCAGAGATCATACAGTTAGTATCTCAGACTTCCTTGCGACCTCACAGGTAAAAAAATGCAATTTCACAATCGCTTTTCCATAGGTAAAATTTATTGGAATGTTCTTGTCTGATTTCAGTTCTATTTGAATTGTTTCAATATGCCTCCTTGCCACAGGAAGATAGTCGGCTGGATTAAAAGTTTTTTGAATTCACCATCTACTTTAATTGTATGCAGCAAAGGAGAATAACTATCCCCCACTATTTGCTATTTGACCACAACGCTGTAACAATATATCATGTAAAATCCTGCTTTTGTATCCATCAGATGAGGCAATCTGGTTTTATCAAAAGCGGTCCATTCACCCACTTTCAGCCCCAGCTTGAGATCAATCTGAGCTTGAAAACGTAATTGATATTGTCCTCCTGCTTCAAAGAATAATTTATTTGCAAACATGTCCGGATGTAAGTTGATATCGGCTTTTATTTCTCTAAGGATAGGTTCGATTTCTCCAATCATCTGCTTCACGCTTCTGTAGTATCCAAGCATAATATTTTGCCAAACAGCCTGTTTCTGATCTTCACTCCTCCACTCAAAGTAAACCGATTCTTCCGGGACATTTTGCCAAGTGTAAGAATAAGAAATCTCTGTCACAGCAACTTGCCAGGAACCTTCTAAATTAATATGCTGTGCTAAATTCATGTGAAAACGTGAGATGGTATTATCCTTAAAAACTTCTAAACTCACATTTGATGGCAGAGTGACATAAAAACCTTCATCCTCTACTGCCCGCTTCATGGTGCTGTGTCAGATGTAAATTTTACTGCAGGTGTCTTACACATCTTGAGGTCAGCCAGTTTGATCCATCTCTTAAACATCTGAGGCTAATTTTTCCACTGCACAAAAACCCCTCTTATAGTGCATCTGCGTAATATGGTCTCCACATGATATAGCTTGTCCTTACACAGTTTCACTTTCTGAAGCTCCTCCTCATAAAAAGAACCTTGTATAGGTTCATTATCCAAGTCTTTGAGTTTATATACAGGAGGAGATTGAAGTATGGTATCAACCACTGTAAACCCTTCATCCGTAAAACTGTTAATATTTTTTATCAAAAACCCGCGGAATTTAGATAATCGATCCAGATCCCCGGGTTGAAGCTTAGGTTTGGAATTCTTCTGGCGTTTGCTTGAGGATGTACCATACAGGTTCTGAAAGATTTGAAAGGCATTTTTTGAATTCACTTCCATAGGGGTCGTTTTAATACTCGAATGGTACTCGTAGTTATAGCTTTTCACTGAGTCTTGCAGGACATTGATGTAACATCGGGTGTTATTAGCAGTGAAATATCTCCACATTCTTGTTTTTAATGTACGGCTAAACCTCTCAGTCACAGAGGCTTTTGTTTTGCTCGTTGTGGCAAAATGCTCAATACCATGCTTTTTTATTAAAGCTTTACATTTTTTGTTAAAAAATTCTTTACCCGCATCTGTTTGCAATGTTTTAGGAGTCAGACTGTCTTTGAAAATTGATTTTAAGTCTTTTACCACCTTGTCAGCAGTCTTCCTCTTTAAAACTCGTATGTACGCTCTTTTAGAAAATATGTCAATGACAATACCTTTTTCATTAACCTTTTCTCAGCCATCCTGTCCCCCGCTTTGGTGAGCGGTACTAAAATGATGAGAAAACAAGATCGCGGTACAAAGAATTTATTCTTTATTTAATAGTAAGAAATCACAAACAATACTTTTATTCAGTAGAAAGTACAATTAAATGTTAACCGATAATACGTGTATAAAGATATTTTTAATGCTAGTCAATTAGTTATAAAATAATAAGTAAAACTTTTTTTATTATTTTAAAAACAAAAAGAAATTAACTAGTAATTAATAAAAATACTTAAGCATGCAAAATAAGATGGAAAAGGGATAACAAAAGTATGAATAAAATACTCAAACTAAAACTATAGAACTAGAAAATCACGCAGAATAAGATAATAATAGAGAGAGAGAGATTACGTTTCATTCTGAGTGTAACACTGATACAGATTGAAGTTGCTTAATGTTTTCATCACTGGCCATATTTTGATACATCTCATTAATTGCGGACTGGATTCCGTATACCAATTTCAGTTCATGTAAAACAGTCTCTGCAATCGTCTTCACTTTTGCATCCTCCACCTGAATGTGGCGATGTTTCAGGAGTTGCTGGATAGCCGGTATGAACCGTGGAGTCAGAAGAGAACGCGTGATGCAGTGAAAGTTGAGCTGGTAATAATCTTCCTCCGGTATTTCCAGACACTGATACTGCCGCTGGCTTGGGTGATCTATTTTGCAGCCGTAGCAGGTTTCCTTGACATATTTGACACAGACTAAACTGAATAGATGCAGCAAGGGTGTTTTTACACTAGCAATAGGCATAGTCGGTATCCAGCCATCAATTTCATCTTCTTGTTGCTGCATGGGAGAAGGTGGGGGTTGGGAGTAGCCGGTAGCGGGATCTCCGGAAGCCTCTCACGCAGATGCTGGAGGTTGAGAATAGCTGGAAGCGGGATCTCCAGAGGTCTCTCCCGCCGGAGCTAGAGGGATCCCCTCTTCAGCTATGGTACTCGGTATCAGAAAATCAGTAGGAGAGAGTGCAGGAGATGATCCCGATGAAAAGGAATACGGAAGAGGAGAGGCCGGATGATACTGACCCATACTGTAGCTTCCAGGAGACGGAGGACAGAAGAGGCTCTTTGTTGAATAACTGGGCCCCCACCCCTAGTACGTCCCCCATAGACCATAGCTCCTTGCTTCTTCCATTCTAGAGGTTCGGTGTCTGAAGTCTTTGCAACCCTTCCTATATATATAAGGTAGAGGGAGGGAGGGCGGGTCCTCAGAGGAGAATTGGCCTTAGGGGCTGGACAGGAAACGTCAGAGTTTTCTTCACCGTTAAAATATCAAGCCAGCAGCGAGAATTCCGGAACAGTTCGGAAATTCTATCCCCGACTTTCGTCATTTTCTCAGACAAGGCATCAAATGGGAGAGCCAGCATAGTTCTGAATACACCACAGTCCAGATTGAAAGCCTCCAGCACAAACATGTCTGGGGAATTTCGGCTCTCACCTCTCCTTCTGCTTGCCCGTAAAGACCAGTGGCCGGATTCAGTAGTTTTCGATTCTCATATTGCGCTGCAGAGAATTTGTCCCCTTCCAATTTCAGCATCAGTCAGGAAGCACTGTCTTCTGGTTTTATTTGCAGATTGAGGGTCAGCTTCATCTTCTAGTGTATTTTTCTCTAACCCCCACAATTCCATATCTTCATTGGCATGAGGAATTGCGAGCCTTAGCACCGCCTAGTCATTATAGCTAAGGCTGCAGCTATTGGATAGCGGTGCTACCTCCTCGTCTTTGTTGAGCTGGTAGAAGAAAAGCTCTCCAGTTTCATATCGGAAGACATAACCCCAGGACCCCCAAAATCCGTGAGTTTTCAAAGACCAATCTTCCTTGAGGGTTCCGAGTATCAGCTTCTGCACATGACACAAATAAAATGTACATTTCCTGGGAGCTTCCGATTCGAGCCTTGAGTCATCAAAGATGGAGATTGGAGTCTCACATAGAACAGATGATCCGCTTGTCAATATCTTTCTTTTATCCACAATTTTGGAGGTCGATGCATCAGGCGATGAAGGCGAGCTTTCAGGTTTATCCATCACAGGTCCCAGATCAGGTTTCATGACTACACAATAGTAGGTTGTTCTTGTTCTTCAGCAACCACATACTTATTCATTAGCGGAGTTGGCGCCATTATCTCAAGGAATGTCTTCAGGCTAGGTAACTCCGAATCCGCATTAGATGACACAGAGGAGGTAGGTTAATTTTTCTCAACAGCAGAATGAACTCATTTAGCCCCATTCATTGTAAAGTTCTTGAATAAGTAGAGTGCTTGATTTTTCCAACATTACTTATAGCAGAAACACTAAAGGTCAAACCCACTGTCTGTTTATATTGGTTCATTCAGACTCATGACAATTGGGGCGGGTGGATGGGCATTTGATTAGGGGTCAAAGGTCATCATTCACTTATCAATCCCTCCTCTGATTAAATTTTGACAGAAGGGTGTCTATATAGTTTCTCTCGGGACCCAAAAAATACCCGTGGTACAAGGATGGCGGAGTCTTACGAAATTTCATGATAAAAGTGACTGTGAGAGTGATTGGACGTACAAATACCATGTGGTATTTTATCTCATATAAACTAGTAGGATTGCAAGTAACAAACCAATTGTGGATGCAGAGGGAAGAATTCTCCAGTCGTCAGAGTTGAAGTGAGGATTATCACAATAGGTACCTTCAATTGTTACCCCACTAGAAAAAGAATACCAGTTTTTAAAACACTCTTTGTGTTGATGAACTGGTCAAATTGAGAGCCCAGAGTCACATAATGAGACATCACATCCCAAATTAGACTAAGTGAATTAAATAGAAATTGATCAAAGGGAGTTTTGCTAAATTCACAAGATTTTCTAGAAGTGGATAACATTAAGCCTGAAATAACCCTATTGGTGAATGGAAAAAAAGATCACTTTCTTGTGTGACACTCATGCATGTGGGACTACCTGCAGAGAACCAATACCAAGCTGTAGTGGGACATGGTTAAAACCAACTGTAGAAAGAAGAGAGCAGCATAGTGTGAAGAAAAAAAGGAAGAAATAGAGTGCAACACATATGTTTGTTAGACCAGAGGGGCGGGTGGATGGGCATTTGATTAGGGGTCAAAGGTCATCATTCACTTATCAATCCCTCCTCTGATTAAATTTTGACAAAAGGGTGTCTATATAGTAGACAACTTACTGGTTAGCTCCAGTAAGTTGCAACCCCCCCTCGCAGCAGCTCCAGGAGCAACAGCACTTTTATGTCTTTAGCTGCCAGATAAAGGTGAAAACAACTCCTATTATATGTAGTCCCAGAGGTAAAACACCAATATGTAATAATAAAAAGAGTTAGTCAAGCAACAGAAGACCCCCAATTTTAAAAGTAAGACGAAACTGAAACATATCCTATGATACAAGTGTCAAACCCTAAAGGAGCAGCAGAATAGTCTCCACATGCATGTTTTCCATTCTTGGACCATAGAGGAAGCAAGAAAAGCAGAAGAAATGACAGTTTAGCTCTTTCTTGCCATTACACCAAAGGATAGGGGTAAGAATAGTTTAGTGGTCCATCTGGAAATAGAGATAAGGCAAGTTTTGATGTAGTTTTAGTTTCCTAAATTCAGGGAGCTGGACCAGTTAAGAAACCTAAAAAGACTTTTCTTTGAAACAAAAACTTCTCTTAAAGAGTTCAGAGGCAGAGCGGCTACAAAGCTGATTTGTTGGCTTCTGCAAAGAAAATTATATTTTGGTATTGTGATCCCGTAAGTGGACATCCAGAGAGTCAATGATCTGAAATGAGGCATTACATTGTGCCACAGAATTCCACCAATTTAAAAAAATCATTAAAGATTATAACTGAATAATGGATATATGTAATCTTAGAAATATGTAATGTTTTAGGAAAATAGTTATCTTGAAGATGCAGATTATGAAATATAGCAGAGATGCAGCGATCAGACCTTTTCTGTCCAACACTGATCTCCAGTTTTCATTCTGCTCTGATCTTCCAGTTCCTGGGATTTTTTCTCCAAAGACAAAAATGTTCAGCAGGTTCTGAGTTTCAGGTAGAAGTTCTGAATGAAACAGAAAATATTAAGATTTTCCCACTTTATGCTTGAAAGCATAGACCACTGACCTTCATGGGATGGGAATGTTTTACTTTAATTCAAACTTTCTGAAAGGCAGAGTTGATAAAAAAATATTTTTTGAGCAGCAAATGAACCAAATGCAGAAGAAAAATGTTTTTATTTAAAACACATGAAGAAAAACTGCAGCAAATTTACAAAAGGAAGATTTAATATTCAAATCTGACATGTTGAGAAAAATAGGAGCCGATAGAAACAGAAAATGATCAGATTGAGAAAAACTGATCAATATTTCAATGAAATCTGATGAATGAAAGGAAAAAATAAGAAAAACAACATCTTGATATTCAGTGTGAAGCTTTGACTGGAAACAAAGAGAAAAACATGAGGATCCTGGAATGATCCTGGAATAATCCTGAATAATCCTGAATAATCCTGGAATAATTCTGGAATAATCCTGGTATAATCCTGGAATGATCCCAGCTTCCATATTTAAAGGACTGGAAGAAGAAAAAGTTTCCAAGGACTCAATCAGAATCGTTTCACCAAGAAATAGATTGTAGAGACTGAACTATCTGTTCAACAGTGAGAGAGTTTCTCTGACAGGAGGAAAAACTTTAGACTCTTTAGACTCAAATCAGCTCAGAATCACTGAGGAATCATAACTGAACCTCCAGAACCCAAATCCAGGAATCAGACCTTCAGTGAATGTGGTGTTGAAGGTGTGGAGGAGGATCAGTGAGTCAGAGGAGACTCTGTAGAAGGACAGAATGCCAGCAGGACAGTCCACATACACTGCTACTCTGTTAGAGTCAGAGGAGGAGGAGAGACGAGTTACTATGTTATTGTGCCAAACAGAGTAACCATGACGATCAGAGCATCTCAGACTCCAAGAATGATCATTCCATCCAAACAAAGAGTCTCCACTGATTCCTTTCCTGCTGATTCTTCTGTAACTCACTGATATATCAACAAATCCTCTCCACTCGACCTCCCAGTAACAGCGACCAGTCAGACCAGTTCTACACAGCAGCTGAGGAAGATCAAATCTGTCTGGATGTTCAGGATATGACTGAAGCTCCTCCACACGTATCACCTTCCTGTTGTCTTCAGACAGTTTGAGTTTTCTGCTCACTGTGTTTGTGTCGATGGTGAGTTGACAGGAATCTGATGGAGAGAACAAACACAATCCAGCTGCAGTTATTGATCATTTATTGACACTTTGATGATGACTCCTGAATGAGTGATGTGACAGTTTGAAGATGGTTGTTGTCCTGAATCAGATGAAAAACACACTTACACTTCCTCAGACCTGGTATCAAGAACTGGACTCTAGCAGGCTCCACCCTGAAAGGAGGAGGTGCAGCAAACATGAACATTACATGTCTCTCAGACACTGTTAGAATTGTAAATAATGTCCCATAAAAATACTCATCATCAACTTTAGGAAGCAGTAAGCATGTGAAATTGGAAGCATTTGTGGTGGAAACATTTGAATAAGGTCACATCTGCTAGTTGTATTGATATATGTTTTGTATTAGTTCTGGTATGGCCCCACCATGATAATGCTATTTGGGTTACATGTACAACGTTGGAAGTTGTTTCCCACGGCTGCATAGGAGCCACAACTGTTTCCCATGCTTTGGATCCTTTATTTTTGTATAAAACTTACGTGTAGTCTCTGCACGAGACTTGCTTCATTAGTGATTGTCCTATGAGCTCTCTGAGTTGTGCACAATTTATGAACAAACCTGATTGAGTGATTTTTCCTGGAAATAGTGTTTTTTTCCATGATACATCAAATATTGTAGATCATCATGGAAATCTAACTGAACTTCTGTTATTAATTTAGTCAGAGTCCCTATTAAACTATTAAACCATCCCACTCTTTAATTTTCCTTGTGAGCCGTTCTAAGTCTGGAGAATATTCCAGAAAACTGGGTGATGATCTCTGCCTCCAGATGAGGCGTCTAAATATTCAATAATCAAATTAAACATTCAGCTCCAAACTAAATGTTTCCCAGCAGACGGACTAAAGACATTTCTCCCTCTTCCTCCTCTATCAGACCTTCTCTGCTCCTGCAGCAGGTTCCTCCATACCTGAGAGCTTCCAGTCTCCAGTCTGGATCCTTCAGTCCAGCCGACAGCAGCTTCACTCCTGAGTCTCCTGGATGATTGTAGCTCAGGTCCAACTCTTTCAGATGGGAGGGGTTGGAGGTCAGAGCTGAGGCCAGAGAAGCACAGCCTTCCTCTGAGACCAAACAGCCTGATAAGCTGCAGACACACAATTCATCACATGATGAGAAAATGACAACATTGAGGTAGAACCCAAGGTCTGAACTGATCATTTTCATGAGGAAAAAAGTCAATAAATTAACCTGTCAATACGACAATATTATAATAACTGTAATTCCGTTACATAAGCAATAAAAATAAACATTTGTCACGCATAGAACGTATCAGAATATAAACATTCTTCATTGTTCAGGTTTCCCAGGAACAAGTTTTACCTTTACCATTTACTTTATATCAGGGGTGTCAAACTCCAGTCCTCGAGGGCCACAGGTACAAAACACAGGAATGAAATGGCTTAATTACCTCCTCCTTGTGTAGATCAGATCTCCAGAGCTCTGCTAATCACCTAATTTTTCTATTCAGGTGTGGTGCAGCAGAGGCACATCTAAAAGTTGCAGGACACCGGCCCTTAAGGACTGGATGTTGACACCCCTGCTTTATATGATTCATCCATTTACCTTAAATTTACCATTTAAGGTAAATGGATGAATCAGATATTCAAGAAAAATAGCTTTCAAAGCCCAAATAATGCCTGGAATAAAACCCCAAATTCAGATGAGTTGATGAGAACATGTCATAAATGTATGCCAGAGGAAAAATGAACCGCAGGAGGAAAGAGAAAAGTTAAAATGTGTTTTCCTCAATTGTCATGAGTAATATCTGAATGTTGGCAAAAAGAGAAATTAAAGTGTTCTGTAGAATACAATAAGAGGACTGTAGAAAAAATAACTGTAGAGTAAGGGCACATTTAAATAGAGGAATATAATTGTACATTTAATAAAACAGCATAACAGTTTGAAAAATGTGCAGCTGAGTAGGGCAATTTATAATCATATGTAAGATGTGTATATTTGTATGTCAAAAGCAAAAATATTTAAAAGACACTTTGAAGGAATGGATGTAACAGCCAGCATACACAGCAAATTTTCCAGAGTTAAATCAACACCACGCTGAGTCTATTTGATCCTTATCAGAATTGGTGTTAATTTAACTCTTTTCAGAATTATTTCAACAAGAAGTTGAGTAATTTTAACACTTTAAAAATTTGTAATTTCTCAAACTATTTTTGAAAGTAAGAGTTAAATTAACACCAATTCTGATAAGGATCAAATAGACTCGGCATGGTGTTGATTTAACTCTGCAGAATTTGCTGTGTACAAATAATAAATGAGTTTTATTGGGAGTAAGTCTGGTTAGAAAGTCTAACAACTGCTGGGAGGAAGAATCTACAATAATGCTCTTTTTTCTTACAGAGCTGAATTGAAAGAGTCTTTGTTTATTCTGAGCGTTTCAGTGGCCTGTTATTCCTATAGGTAGTTTTATAGTTGATGCATTTAAAACCAAGAGAGTGGACCAATCACACAGCTGGTGCCTCTACATGTTGCCTCGTGCTGCCACTGCTTGATCTCTGAACCCAGATCATGTGCACCTCTTTTCACTCAAACTAGACTCAGGCTGACCTGTATGAATATGGGCTAAAAACCCAGGGGAGTCGGGGGGCCTGGATCCCCCAATCTTGGAATTGTTCCCCCAAAAGAAATCATGAAAGAAACATTTGTATTTAAACAATATAAAAAGCCAATAGAAACAAAGAACAAAGTAAATCTGGCATTCATCTTAGAAAAAATAAGAATAATTTTTAAGCCCCCCAACACTTGTCAGAACAACGATTCAGCCCGAAGTGAAGGAGGAGGAATAACAGCAGCTGAACAGCACAAGCTCTAATGGAACCTGTGCTGTTCAGCTGTAGCTCTGCAGCTCAAACAAAAAACCCTCCAGTGCGTAAATACTTAAAGCAAAAGACATGCAACACATTTTATTTACTCTCACTGCTCAATAAGTAGACATGCACAAACAAATTTTAGACCACAGTTTGTTCATTTCATTACTTTGGCTGAATCATGAAAAATTGCATTGTTATGCATTATATCAAAACTAGCAAAATTGGCTACCTTGCTTTTATTGACTTAGCTCTTTTCTCTTTCAAATGTAGCCAATATTTCAATTATGTTTTACTCTCTAACTCTTACTTTGATAAGTTTGAAACTGGAGGAGCTGAGCGTCACTCCGTATGTGAGCCGAGAGCAGAGGGGCTATTGAAGCTGATAGTAATTCAAAATAAAGTATGCCTTTATGTCTCATCACTTTCAAAGTAAAGCCTTTAAAACCACAAAATAAAATCTGAATATTTTTCTAGAAAGCTCTGGTGCTCAGGGTTAAGTTTAAGTTATGATACTTCTCAAATGAACATTTTCTACATATTTATAGTTTCTCAGGCATCCAGGACATAAAGAATAAAAAAAACTTATTGAACATCCTAACACAGTCCCACTCTAAAATTCACTGATTTTCTGAGAGCAGCCCTTTCTTTCACAAATGTTTGCGTAAAAAAAAAAATAAAATAAATAAATAAATAAAAAAGCCATGCCTAGGCGCTTACTTTTATACACCTGTGGAATGGAGGTTATTTGAACACCTGATTCCAATCATTTCGATGGGTGGTCAAATAGTTTTCGAAATCTCTGCTACCAGCTAATGCATAGAAAT
>CAKLNU010000031.1:0-21453 GCA_922788865.1 Poeciliopsis turneri | reverse complement strand
GTTGTACTTCGTTCAGTTACATGTACTCAAAAAGAGCGTCCAAAAGGGTCAGGCAAAGTCCAAAAACCGTCCAAAGGTTCCATGGAGTCCAAAAACCACGTCAAAAGGTCACGTAAGGTCAAGCAAATCAAAAGGGTCCATAAGTCGAGAAAATACTTCAAGGATCCAGGAAACGTCAAAAAACACGTCCAAAAAGGTGCAGGTAAGGTCAAAAACACGTCCAAGGGTCCAGGAAAGGTCAAAAACACGTCAAAGGTGTCAGGAAAGGTCAAAAACACGTCAAAAGGGTCACGTAAAGGTCAAAAACACGTCCAAAAGGGGTCCAGGAAGGTCCAAAAAACACGTCCAAAAGGGAGGTGCACGTAGGGTCCAAAAAACACGTCCAAAAGGGTCCAGGTAAGGTCCAAAAAACACGTCCAAAAGGGTCCACGTAAGGTCCAAAAAACACGTCCAAAAGGGTCCACGTAAGGTCCAAAAAACACGTCCAAAAGGGTCCACGTAAGGTCCAAAAAACACGTCCAAAAGGGTGCAGGTAAGGTCAAAAAAACACGTCCAACAGGGTCCAGGAAAGGTCAAAAAACACGTCCAAAAGGTGCAGGTAAGGTCCAAAAAACACGTCCAAAAGGGTCCAGGAAAGGTCCAAAAAACACGTCCAAAAGGGTCCACGTAAGGTCCAAAAAACACGTCCAAAAGGTCCACGTAAGGTCCAAAAAACACGTCCAAAAGGGTCCAGGTAAGGTCCAAAAAACACGTCCAAAAGGGTCCACGTAAGGTCCAAAAAACACGTCCAAAAGGGTCCACGTAAGGTCCAAAAAACACGTCCAAAAGGGTCCAGGAAAGGTCCAAAAAACACGTCCAAAAGGGTCCAGGAAAGGTCCAAAAAACACGTCCAAAAGGGTCCACGTAAGGTCCAAAAAACACGTCCAAAAGGGTGCAGGTAAGGTCCAAAAAACACGTCCAAAAGGGTCCACGTAAGGTCCAAAAAACACGTCCAAAAGGGTCCAGGAAGGTCCAAAAACACGTCCAAAAGGGTCCAGAAGGTCCCCAAAAAACACGTCCAAAAGGGTCCAGGAAAGGTCCAAAAAACACGTCCAAAAGGATCCAGGAAACGTCCAAAAAACACGTCCAAAAGGGTCCAGGAAGGTCCAAAAAACACGTCCAAAAGGGTCCAGGAAAGGTCCAAAAAACACGTCCAAAAGGGTCCAGGAAAGGTCCAAAAAACACGTCCAAAAGATCCAGGTAAGGTCCAAAAAACACGCTCCAAATGGCCCAGGAAAGGTCCAAAAAACACGCCCAAAAGGGTCCAGGAAAAGGTCCAAAACACGCCCAAAAAGGGGTCAGGAAAGGTCCAAAAATGCATCCGAAAAGTGTTCAGTAGGGATCGACATGCTCAAAAGGGTCCAGGAAAGGTCCTAAAACACGTCTAAAAATGGTCAAAGTAGATCCAAAAATGGTCCAAAAAACCTGCACTAATCGTGCAAAACACACCTTTTCAAATAGATTCATAAAGAGACGAAAATACATTTTTTCCTGTAATATGACACATATGAAAACACTGAAGCACCACGTCATGGAGGACTTAATATTACACTTAGTTGAGTTTCTTTAGCTAAACTGAGGCCTGATTAGTGTCAATAAATCACTTCAATAGAACCTGTCTGACAACATAAAGTACGTTGATAAAAACATAAAGAAATCACTGCAGAAACACTAAATCTTACCAAAATGTTTCAAACTTTTAGTTTCTGGAGAACCTCAGTAGAACCAGAATCCAGACCTGGACCAGTGGAGAACCTTCCAGGAAACGGACCCACCAGTTCCTCAGCGTTTTGGCCTGGAGGCCCAGAGGACCCAGGCAGTGGGTCGCACTGTTCTCATGTTCGGTCTGATTTCTTTCTGTCAGATCAGTTCTTAGGCTCTGCCCACGCTGATTGTTTTAAACGGGTCCAAAGCCTCCATCCTCTTTCATCGTCTCTCCTTTTCCCATCACTCTTCATGTTTGTTTACTTTCACAAACCAAATTTGGATCAAAAAACGATTAGAAAAGTTTGAAGTCACATCATAAGTTTCTGGGTCTGCATCCCAGCCTGTGACCCAGTGACCTCTGAAGCAAAGGAAACAATCAAACCTGTTGTGACATCACATCAGAACTTGATGTGATGTCATCAGAACGATGACAGGAACCTGTGAAGCTATTAAACAGTTTTACTTTCACTATTTTTAGTTTTAATTTCAAATAAAGTTAACTGTGCGTGTCCAGGGGCCGCTGGCGGTCAGGACTGCAGCACCTTCATGTTATAAACTGGAATTAGGCTCCTAATCATCGTCCTCTCTGCCGCCATCAGCCTCATCCTCTTCCTTCTTTATCTCCTCGCTCTGCAGCAGCTCCTCTTTCTGTGTGAAGTCATTACATCTTTTATGACATTTATTCTTCTTGGTGCTTCTCTCCCTCCCTGCCTCTCCATCCTTCTCCTTTGTCTCCTCGTCTCTCTCTCTTTTGTTAATTAGCCTTGCTCTCTTATCTGTCGACACCCTTCAAACTTCTGCTTCCTTGTCATGAATCAAGTAGCCCTTCCTTCTCCTCCTCTTCCTTCTGTATCAGCCAAACAATTAACCAACTGGCTCTGTCTAATTAAGCACCACAGGAAGAAACATGCCATCCTTCGCCTGGTTCTTCACTGAAACCTTAAAGATCTTCAGCTTCAGGCTGGCTGAGACGTTCAGGACGGAGGTTCTGCCTGAACGAGCTTTACGACGCTCAACTTCCCTTCTTCTGTTGATCTAAGCAGAATGCTGAGAGGGAGCCTTGGAGCACACACACACACACACACACACACACACACACACTGGGTGTGTGTTAACCAGAAATGACACGAGGCGTCCTGCGTGGCCGCGCCACGCGCCAAACGTTCCCAGTGATTGATGACTCTAATACAAATGACTCGATAAAGCAGAACTAAGCTGAAAATTAGCCGTGATCGTTCTGTAAGTCAGGAGGAGGCAGAACTTTCAGCTTCTCTTCTAAAACCAAAATAACTGAATTTGGATCAAATTCACTTATTAGAAAAGTTTAAAGTCACATCAGAAGGTTCTGGGTTTGAATCCCAGCCTGTTAAACAGTGACATGACATCACGTCAGGTTCTGAGGACATCATGCCAGCTTCTGACGTGATGTCATCAGAACCTGTCACCATAGGTTTTCCTTTCACACTGCAGGTGAGTAAACAGCAGAAGTTTCCTCTGAACGCTGCAGGCAGACATGCAGACACACTCAACAAGGCCAGCATGGAGGAAGATAGCTTTCTGTAATTATTTCCTGGTGCTGAGGTCGACATGGAAAATGTTCCCCACATGAACAGAAGCAATCAGTTTCCTCCTCAAGGTGTCGGATACACTTATTACGACGCGCCGAGGATGATTTGAAATGCATTATCCCTCTCCCACTCAGTCTGCATTTATTTAATAATTTCCCCCAATAAATGCATGAATATCATTAAAAATGTCACAGTTTGTGAAGGAATGCAGGGATCCCAGGACGGCCTGGACGCCGACACTTTCAGAATCCGCTGCTGGCACAAAGAAGAGCCGAGTGACTGGAGGCAAGGCACCAATAACACAGGAAGTGCTATTTAGGATGAAAAGGCATTTAGCTCTTCTGAGATCGTTTCTTGATCCGGGTCTGTCATAAGGAGGTGGTGGTGAGGCAAACGCTGGAGACCCAGGTAGGTGAATGGTGAGATGTTTATTTACAAAAACAGTCCAAAAAGCGACAACAAACAGTCCGCGGCCAGGCAGCACGGCTGAGCGGAAGCCAGGGCTCAACACCGGTAGCAACTGGTCATACAGGCGGCAAACACAAACATGCAGACGTGTGACAAAGACAAGCGACGACAACGACACAACGACAAGGAACAAAGGGACTAAATACACTGAGGGTAATCAAGTGAACAAGACACACCTGGGAACAATCAAGGGGAAGACAGGACAACGAGGAGACTTGGGACACAGAAAACTCAAAACATAACAGAAAAACACAGAACATGACAGGGTCGTTCCTTGAACTCTGGCTGCTGGTTCACTGTGAGGAAGACGAGGAGAGGATGATCAGAGGACGGAGGAAGATTCCAGTGACGCTTTGGAAGACGTCACTGGACGTCCAGACTCTGAGGAAGAAGCTCAGAGTCTGGAAGCTGTAAGAGGAGAGAACCTGGTTCATTACGAGACGAAGCAAAATCTCAACGGGAAACCTGAGTTTGGTGAAGAAGTCGGTAACTTCTTCACAGACGGCAGGAAATTACCGACAGGCTGGTGATGCATAAACTGGGCTCTAGAGGGCGCATGTCTATATGAGCCTCTACAAGTCTGACTGGATGTTTTCCTCCTTATGGTCCGGTCAACCCGGTTCTACTGGAACCAGAAGTCCACCAGCTGCTGTGGTTCTGACCCAAACCAGCCTGTTCCCCTCCTGGCCTGTGGGGGCGCTGCACCAACAACCACTGCAGGAAACGACACTAAAACCTCTGAAGATGCTGAGAGCAACTTCCTGTTTCACCAGATGAAACAAGATGGAGGATTTCTCTTTAGTCTTTGGCTGAAGACCAGGAGCCATTTCTGCTGCTAGCGCTAGGCTAGCATGTTAGCTTCGGTTGTATTTACCCAGAATGCCCCATGCCACTGAGGTGTTGTACATGTGCAGCCATTACTGCTGCTTTATAATTATCATGTCTCCATGTTGTTGACATTGTTTTCATCTTTGGTGATAAGTTTTTGCTGACATGGAGTTTTTTCTTCTGTCTCTCTTCAGTTTGTCCTGTTTGCTTCTTCTGCATGTTTCTCTTCATTTCAACGTGAACTGATGTAAAACACGTCGGCAGCTGAATCTGCTCCAGATTCTTCTTCTTCTTTCTCTTTTGTGTTTTTATTTCTGATCTACTCGCTGTGATTGGACCAACCAGAGAGCCTCCTTCCTGTTAGCTTTTGGTTGTTGAGCTTGCAGGGTTGAAACTCGACGTTGACTGTAATCCCAACCCAGAAATTGATCGACTGACAGCGGTGAGAAACACGCTCAGAGACCCTTACGAAAACCCAATTCCCAGGCCTATTTTTTTAAGAGCAGTCGTTTTTCAATTTGGCGTTTAGTTTTAGCAGCAGAGCAGGTGTGTGTCTGAGCAAACGGTTCGCCTGCTTTATTGAGACTTGGTTTTCCTCCTGCATGGACTGCACTGATAAGAGCGAGGAAATACTCCCCTCTCTCCGGGTCTGCTTGTTATTCCGGCATCGCCGGGATCCTGCCCCTCTCACGCTGCCGTGATGAAATCCCATTTTGCCTGACTGACCCTCGTCTGTTTCTGAACGTTTATCACAAACAGTTTTACAAATGGCGGCGCCGTCGCCTCGACCTGCTGCTGTGCCATACTTACATTTGCAATGTTATCCGCAGCGCTCCATTCTTGTAAGGCGTCTGTAATTATTTTCTATAATCTCATTGTAAGCTCCTACTGCCAGCTGAATGTTGCCGTGATGAAAAGCAAATGTTACTTTAACTCAACTTGTTAAACGTTTTGCTGTACAGATCAGATCTGAGGTTTCCTCTCCAATAACTGCAGAGTCATGAAATTAATGAAGGGACAAATCGTGGGAAATATGACTTATGAAACTGAAAGTCGTCCAGAATCAGTTCAACAGGGACGTTTGTGTCTTTCTATCTCCAAATCCCAAATCGACCTCCAGAGGTCACGTCTGCTGTTCCTCTCCACAGTCGCCACATGCTTCCCCAACTCAATCTGCTGTTCATTCCCAGACAGAAACGGTTTGATGAACTGAACTGAATGGATCTGGTCAGATGGTGGCGCTGCTGCCTTGCAGCAGGAAGGTTCTGGGTTTGAATCCCAGCCTGGCGTCTTTCTGCAGGGACTCTGAAAAACCGTCACTGTTGGGTTAATTAGCCTCTACTTTCTGATTAGACGTGTGTGTGTGTGTGTGTGTGTGTGTGTGTGTGTGTGAGCCAGGTGTCCTTTCACCTTTCTGGAAACATTTATTCCTTTTCTCCAGCAGAAAAGGAAAAGGAACTCTTGGCTTATTTGCTTCATATTTCTGTAACTCCAGACATTTTCTGTTTCCTTCTCACCTGGATGCAGATTTTCATTAACATGTTTATCTTCTGATTGTGAAGTTTTCTTTCAAATTTGTTGTTTCAGTTTTGTCTCGTCTGACAGCAGAAAGATTTGCAGAAATGTCCATGTCAGAGTCGAGTGTGGATGAATTTTATGATTTTATGAGTGAAAAAAAATAAATGTTTATTCTGAACAAACACATTCAGAGGAAAGAGTGATATTATATTGAAATTCATTCAAGGCATTAGAACATTTTACATCTTGAAAGTCAGGAAAGAAATTTTAGATCACAAAAGTTCTGCTTTTTCTTTGTGGTTCTGTTTTCCAGACAGAACCAACTGGATCTGAGCAGAACATGAAAGAACAAAACCCAAACAGAAAAATGACCAACAGCTGCAGATTTCAGTTAATCAGCAAAATGCTGCAGGTGAAGCAAATTAGGTAATAAATCTATGAAGAAATTATATAAATCTAATATTTAGCGCCAAGTTATATATTTAGATTATGAACTAAATATTTTGGATCAAACTTGTTTGCTAAATTTGTTGAAAAATAATTCTGAGCTAAACATTGAGTCTCTACCTCAATGTTTAGCTCAGACATAAATATTTAGTTTGCATGAATCATGTATTGGTGTCTGAATAATAATAATGTAAAATATTGATAATCTTTTTCTCTCCATGTTAAAGTTAGACGGTTTACAGAGAATCGTTCAAGTAAAACCCAAAAAACATTAACAGATTGGACACAGAAACTTTCCTGTTCAGTTTTCTTTCCTCTTAATTTATTTTTCAAAACATTTTTATGCAGGACAGAAAATGTTTAATAACATTTATCAGACAAACTGTGAGAAGTGATTTCAGTTTATGGAAAACCTGCAGCTGCAGAAAGACGAACATCAGTGACTCAGCAGAGACGTTGATAAAACGCACACATACACACACACATACACATGCACACACACACACACGCACACACGCACATACACACACACACACACACACACACACACATACACACACACACACACACACATAAGCGTAACTGAGACAGAGACATAACATAAACCCAAAGTTCACACAACCATGAGTAAAGAATGAACAACATGGCAGATCGTTTCTGTTCCAAGAATCATTTTAAAACATAAAGTCAGTGGGATGAATGAATGAATGAATGAATGAATGAATGAATGAATGAATGAATGTTGTCATAAAGTAAATAATGACATTTGTAATGAAAAGTTGCATTAAAAGTCTCATTATCTACAGGATTCAGGACATAAACATTCATAAAGGCTTGTTCATGTTGGTTATGAACATGTTCATGCAGTGGTTCTGTCTCATGTCAGCCCATCTTAAAGTGTTTGGACCTGCAGAGAGTCAAGCTGCTCGGCGCCACACCGACCCGTTAATGAGTAGAAACCTGGACCCGGCAGAGAACCGACAGGAGCAACAAGCTGCTGCCGAACCGAGCCGAGTCAACGGGCCGAGCCGATCCGAACCGAGCCGGGCCGGTCCCCTGCTGCGGTTCACAGGGTTAAACCAACAGGCTGCAGTTTGAGCTGCTTAATGCTGTCAAAGCAGAAAAGAGTCCGGAGCGCAGGGCGGATAATTACAGAAAACCAGCAGAGGGTCTTTATTTGGTCAGCGGGGAGAAATAATTGATTTAAGAGGAGGAGGAGGTTTTTCTTCTGATGCAGCAGAGGACAGCCAAGGTCTCCCACTGTGGGCTCGGCCTCCAGGAGAACTTCAGCCGGCTCGGATGGAGAGCTGAGAGCCTGAGAAATGTAATTAATTGGATCAGATTAAAATTAATGAAGTAATTAAGAAGCTGCTTGGCCCAGTTCCTCCAGTCTGGAAGAGTTAAAGGCAGCAGGAGTCACAGCGGGGGACGGCGGAGTACCGGGGGCTGAAACTGAGTGACTGGGTTCAGCAGAGAGGAACGGCAGGTTCTGGACGGTTCTGACCAGTCCAACCAATCGGCATCACGCCGCCTCTGCAGCTGGAGGAACATGGATGGATCAGATCCATCCCCAGCAGGCGACGCCAGACCACGTCTGTCCTGAGTGGAAATAAAGTTATTTTTCTGTTTTCCAGAGTGAAGCTGTCTGCATGCAGCTCAGACTAAAGCAGGCGGTAATTGTGTTGTCTGGTTCTGACCCGCCTGCTGTCTGTGTGTCCTGGGAGCAGCAGGACTGATTGACGTTTCTGTGCTGACTCATTACTCTGAGTGACGACAGCCAGGGACAAGGGACGAAAATAGAAAAACACAGGAAGTCATGTTGATGAGTCTCAGCTCAGAGACAGGAATCCTCTTTGAACTGGATTCTGGGAAATATTAATACATGTGCGATTATAGAGATAGAATGAAAAGATGTCACCAAACAGAACCAAGCTAGGTAGACACATTTATGCAGACACACACACACTCTCTCAACATTTGATCTATTTGCACACAAACTGTGAGAATAAAAAAGTCTGAATTCACTCTGGACCAAAGACAGAAATCACAACCCAGAAAAGGTTCAACAGATTTTACTGACTATGAAATGATCAGAATGTTTGACTGCAGCTTCCAGGTCCGACTTTGAAACCACGTTACCGACGGCAACGTGGTTTCACTCAACCAGGAAGTAACATTCAAACAGAAAGAGAGGATTTCCCACAGACTCAGACCTTGTTTGGCCAGAATAGTTGAGGAAATGGTTTGTTTACCAGGGATTGTTTCGCCCGCAGGACCGAACTGATGAAGGAACTGCACACACTGAAACCAGAAGAGGCGGAGCTAAAGCCTCAGAGAGCTGAAGGTAAACTGGTCACAAAATATGAGAGGCTGTGACTGAAACACGGAGCTGGTCGGATACAATGTCAGAACACCATAACAGCGGCTCAGAGGCCGCGGCACTGATGGACGGCATCACAGCGGGTCAGGAGCAGAACGGTGCAGATGATGGGCGCCGACCAACCTGCAGCGTCTGAAAGAAACCAGAAGGATGAAAGATGGAGAAGAACTTCATCCCCGGTGGGCAAGGATCAAACTGAATCGCCATGGTGACCGTTTCATCCTCATCCTCTGTCAGTGTGGATGCCTCCACTGCAGCTCCAGAGTCCAGATCCTCCTCTGGATGCAGCTGATGTCACTCATTATGTCGAATGCAGCATTTCAACAGCCGTCCAAACTTCACCCAAAGTGTAGAAACCGCCAGTTATTGTTGAATCTGACGATGAAAACGGCATCATTTGGTTTGCAGAGATTCATCTTTCTGCTGCTCTGGACTTCGGGTCGAGTTGAATTACTTCAATCTGTGTGAAGCGGTGTGTGATTGGCCAGAAGTTTGTTGTTGTTTTAATGTTTGGTTTCCACCGAAGTCTCAGAAACATTTATCTGATGCAGTGAGGTAATACCAACATTTCACTCACGGAGGGCGCTGTCTGCAGGAAGGGGGCGCTCTCTCTGTGATCACTTCATTGAAGCAAGTCTCCACCAAACAACCAATGCACTGGCCACCGGAGGGCGCCGCAGAGTTCATCCTGTGAGGACGAGCATCCAGAGGAAGACCGGACTGAGGCGCGGCGGAGGAAACCTGAATGACAGGAGGAAAAGTCCCAGCGTGGACAGCAAGGGGAAAATTAGGAACCAGTGGCTCTCAGCAGAACCGAGGAGGCAAATCAGATTTTATGACCCCACACGCATTAGAGCAGAGAAGATTAGCTGAGTCTGCTCGCCATGGCGACGGCGGGTCTGAGATGGATGCTCAAGAAGCTCAAATGAGTTTTAGTTTGCTCATTTTCTCGTCTTCTCCAGGGAAACACTTAATAACCGTGTTTATCAGGACGGGACTGAGCAGCTCCCACCAACTCATTTTGCATTCATGCATGTAGCTTTACATAAAAATCATAACATCATAATGCATCCACTCAGTTAGCTGCTGCTGAAAAAACCTGGTCAAACTTTTTCTGCTGCTTTAAAAATAAAACCAAATCCTCAACATGCATCAATAACCCCAAGGTTGTTTTTCTGAAAACAAAGTGTTGGTTAGCCTGAAGAATAATTAATAACTGCTTATCTTTGCTTTGGCAGGCAGGAATTTCCAACAAAAGAGAGAAAATGAGGAGCGGATGTTCAGACGGACATGAGCTGGACTTCACCTGCAGACACTGGACAGGCTCAAACGTTAAACCATCAAATATTAAAACATAAAAACAGACAGAAAGTTTTCAACATGTTCTGAAGTTTCCTGACATGAAACATTTTACTGTTGGAGTCATGAGGGGAAAACAGGAAATGATTCAAACTAACATCCATAAACCAAGTTTCCAACCAGCACTTTACCTCATTAAATTAATTATCAAAGTTTATGGAATGTCAATGTTTATCTCTGTCTCTATATCCACAAACCTGCTAAAGACAGAATAATTTATGCTTTTGATAATTATTTTATTTCCAACTGTTTGCATCAGGTTTAATGAAGTCTTTTCTCTCACTGGAGGATATTAATCAGGATTATTTATCATATTGATATTTATGTCAGTGAATGTTAGTTCTGCTCCATCTCAGAGAAAACTTTACTGACCTTAACCTGAAAATAAAAAGCTGCCGTTTCCTCATCCTGCCATCGTCCAGTCAAACAGAATCAAATAAAACTTCTGCAACAGAAAAAGGTTGTGAACAGGAATCCTCCAGGCCACCAGGGGGAGTCGACCACCAACTCGCCTGGCACCAGACCAGAACAAAGGAAAGGTGGTTACACTTCATGACTTTTCAAACATTATGTCTTTTACAATATTAGCTACTCCAGTCTCCCCCTAGTGGCGTGGAGGACTTGCATTTTGTGGAGCAAGTTTCCTGTGGCTGCAGAAATTTTGTTTTCATTTGTTGATTGTTGGTTTTTGATTGTTTTTCTGTTTGTTTTGAATTTTGACGTGTTTGCAGCGCGTTTCTTTGTTTGCTGCGTGTTTGTGCCGATCGGCCTCCTGATGTCCTGCAGCCTCATTCCAGTCCGGTTTATGGGTGTGTGTGTGTGTGTGTGTGTCTGTGTGTTGTGTCTCTGTGTGTGTGTGTGTGTGTGTGTGTGTGTGTGTGTGTGTGAGTGTGTGTGTGTGTCTCTGTGTGTGTCTGTGTGTCTGTGTGTCTCTGTGTGTGTGTGTTGCTCTGAAGGTACTGCTGTACAGACTGTTTGGATCCAGCCGGGTTTTCGTGCTCAGTCCGCCTCAGGGGAACAAACACATTCCTCCTCAAGCGTGAACATGTTCCCCTCTGACTCGCTCCCTCTGGAGAACAACAGGCTGATTTATGTTCATGGAGCTCCAGCATCCTCAGCGTCTGACAGACTTCTCCTCTAACCAGAACCGTCTGCCTCCAAAATCTACCTGCAGGAATCCAGACTCAACAGAAACCAGCTAGAGCATCAGCTGCAGTAAACTGGACTTTGATTGAGCCAATAATGTTTCAGATGAACTCTGCAGTCAGGTCCAAATGTTTCTACTGAGACACGGCTGCGTAAATCTTCGGTTTCCAACAGAAACGTGCTTTAGAGAAAAGACCCAGAGGAAACGTCTCGGTCCAACCAACTCGTCCTTAAGGATGGTTTTGGACTGAAGTTACTTTTTGCTCCAATTCAGACGAAAATTCAGCCTTTAAAGTTTATTAACTCCCTCACAACCCTGCTGCCACCGTAAGCTCTGAGCCGGAGGAGCGATGGAGTCCTCCTCATCCTCTCAGCACAGATGGACTGTTTCTTTATTCAGGTCATGCTTGGTCAACCAGCGACACACACACACACACACACACACTGTCCATGCCTTCAGATTCCTCCTCCTCTCCTCCACCTGGCAGCAGGAAGCTGAGCTGCTTCACAATCATCTGCTTTTTGAAAATTGAGCGTAGTTTTCTGTTTCTGTCCGTCACTGGAGACGTTGACAGAATCGGGAGAAAAAGCTCTTTATTGAATCTCTCATATGGAAGTAAATATGTGCCATCAGGATTTGAATAAAAAAATGCCTCTGAAATTTGTACGTGAAAAAAATTCAGTGATAAAAAATTCGCTGTTAAAAATTCAGCGTCTAAAAATTCGCTGTTAAAAATGACAGGGTTACTTCAGGTCACAGACATGCGCAATGGACGTCAGATTTCAACACCCAGCCAATCACAAGACGCCACGTCATGTAGAGGAAATACCAGCATCATCGAGGCTGGCGACTATGGAGGCGAACGCTAACCCAACGGTGAGTTTAATGCTTTCATATTTCTGTAGTATATTTCATTTTGCGCCTGAAGTTTGATACATTATCTTAAAGCTCGATTTAAAACACGGGTTTGGTTTGGTTCGTTGTTAATCTTACAGCATGTAGCGCTGGCATATAACTTCTCGCTACCTCCTAGCATCCAGCCCTCCTAGCATCCAGCCCTCCTAGCATCCAGCCCCTCCTAGCATCCAGCCCTCCTAGCATCCAGCCCCTCCTAGCATCCAGCCCTCCTAGCATCCAGCCCCTCCTAGCATCCAGCCCTCCTAGCATCCAGCCCTCCTAGCATCCAGCCCCTCCTAGCATCCAGCCCCTCCTAGCATCCAGCCCCTCCTAGCATCCAGCCCCTCCTAGCATCCAGCCCCTCTCCGCTGCCCCACACCCAGTTTCCCCCGTTTTATTTAAAAAAAAAAAAAAAACTTGGATCTTCAAAGAGAACTGATGGATGGCGACTTTCTGGGTTGTTTGTATGTTGTCTTGGGTGAAAACTAAGAAGTGACTGAAACAATACCTGGGCCATTTACATTCTATTCTACAGGCAGTGATGGTGACTGTGGTTGAAAGCTGGTGCTTATGTCACAGGTGTCAAACTCCAGTCCTCCAGGGCCGCTGTCATGTAGTTTTTAGATGTGCCACATTACAAAACGCTGGAATGAAATGGTTTAATTACCTCCTCCTTGAGTAGATCAGATCTCCAGAGCCTTGCTAATGATCTAATTATTTTATTCAGGTGTGGTGCAGCAGAGGCTCATCTAAAAGTTGCAGGGCCGTGGCCTCCAGGACTGGACTTTGACACTCCAGGCTTATGTATGTCCATTTAGGACATAAATAATGATAGTCACAAGCATTGACTTCAGCTACTCAGAAATTGTCTTCCAAAGGAATTTGGCATGTTTTAACGCTTACTTTGTATTAAACACGTTTTTAAAAAATTTATTATGTATATTTTTACCCTGACCTTACTTTGGTATTTGTTTTTGATGCACTAGCTCTTCAATTACCATATGAAATTTAAACTTTTTCCTGTAACTACATTAACTTATTTTTTTTTTCTCTTAGACTGGAATTCATATGCGATGCTTCAAAGGCCATTCCTCGCTGTGCAGACCATCTCCTCCAAAAACCTGCAACAGAGAACCCCTTGCTGTTGAAGATGGACTTGAGACAGCCCTGCAGAAAAACACATGGCTCTGCATACTCATATAGTCATATATATTATTTGTACTCTAATTCCTCTAGTTTTGTCAAAATCATATATCTGATTTTGATAAAACTGGAGGAATTAGAGTAACAATGTTCAGAGTAGATACTTCATTTGTCAGAGTTCATACTGTTTGTAGAGGCAGTTTTGAATTATGAAACTGAAACTGTTTTTATGCAAAATTTTATTGAATGCACTTACATGAGTTCATCTATGCTTGAATTATTACAAAATAAATTACCTAAGACAAACTAACTTTCTGATTCTTATGATGCCAGAAATTTAAAGTCCTACAACAATGGACAGAAGTACCTATTAGCTTCCTTCTGAGAAAAGAAAAAACTATCAAATTATACATTTTAAACATTTTGGTTCTTTAACAACTACTATAAAAGCACTAAAATTCACATTTATGGTAACATAATCAGCATTTTGCTTTACATTTCATAAATGCTGAAGACTTCTGCTCTTCAAAATAAGTCATGCTTTGAATTTAATTACAGACAAAATCATGATTATGATCAGTTACCTATATACAGTCAGATGTTAAGCACGATTTATACAATTATTATACACAGAATTTAACTTGATTGTACATAATTACAAAAAGGTAACGTGAAAAATAATTAAATTCAAAGCATGATTCATTTTGAAGAGAGGAAGTCTTTTATTTTTAAGACAACTTTCACATAGTAAAAAAACTGCTCGCAAAACCGAACTGCAGCAATATAAATGTCACATCCAGAAGAAGGTGATGTGGCTTTTGGGTTTACTGCATTTCTTAAGGCCATTTGTTCATCAGTCAGTTGCACATTAGAGTTTGGTTCTGTGATGTTTGACTCGTGAACAGGAAACCCGCTGTCCTTCCATTCTATTTCTGGAAAAAACAAAGATTTGATTATCATTACAACATTAATGACAAATTTTAGCATAGCTCAAACATTCTTTGAAACAGTATTTTGGATGATGTTATAATGACAATAAATTTATTACTTCATTCATAAATGAATTCTTCCGTACTTTACTGAAAAGGATGACAATCTTACTGTGCTCTTCTCCCATTAAAATTGTAGAAACTATATCAAACACAAGTAAATACAGTTTGGTAGGTAGCTGGTATTTTTTTATTATGTCGTAATGACAATAAATTTATTAATTCATTCATAAATGAAGTCACATTAACAGTACAGTAGCTGAACAAAATGGGGTTGTGGTTATAGTTAATGTCAGAAGTGTTCACAGCCCCTCCTTGAAGCACACAAGGCAGCCATATTAACTTATTACATTAGTTAATATGTAATAACTAATGTTGCTTTCATTCATCCTCATTGACACGGTTCAGCCTGGATGTGCATCTTCTATCTGAAGCCTGTATCTTTGCTAGGACATGGTGGAGAGTGGCAGCATCTCCTGAAAAATCTTGTATGTTGTCTCACCCAAGACAACATACAAACAACCCAGAAAGTCGCCACCCATCAGTTCTCTTTAAAGATCCAAGTTTATTTCTTTTTTAAATAAAACGGGGGAAACTGGGTGTGGGGCAGCGGGGAGGGGCTGGATGCTAGGAGGGCTGGATGCTAGGAGAGAGGGGGCTGGATGCTAGGAGGGCTGGATGCTAGGAGGGGCTGGATGCTAGGAAGGGCTGGATTCTAGGAGGGCTGGATGCTAGGAGGGCTGGATGCTAGGAGGGCTGGATGCTAGGAGGTAGCGAGAAGTTATATGCCAGCGCTACATGCTGTAAGATTAACAACGAACCAAACCAAACCCGTGTTTTAAATCGAGCTTTAAGATAATGTATCAAACTTCAGGCGCAAAATGAAATATACTACAGAAATATGAAAGCATTAAACTCACCGTTGGGTTAGCGTTCGCCTCCATAGTTGCCAGCCTCGATGATGCTGGTATTTCCTCTACATGACGTGGCGTCTTGTGATTGGCTGGGTGTTGAAATTTGACGTCCATTGCGCATGTCTGTGACCTGAAGTAACCGTGTCATTTTTAACAGCGAATTTTTAGACGCTGAATTTTTAACAGCGAATTTTTTATCACTGAATTTTTTTTCACGTACAAATAATGACACCGAATTTTTTTACGTTCAAATTTCAAATCCTGATGGCACATATTTACTTCCATACTCTCAGTGCTCTGAAACTGGATTCTCTCACCTTGTCTGGTCTCCTCTCAGGTTCTGGGTCCAGGCTGCTGGTTCTGGTCCAGATGTCAACTCTGGTTGATGCAAACAGGACTACACACCGATTCAGGATGAATAAACACCGGCTGATGATGATGGTAATGAAGAGCAGACCGGTTTAATCAGAAGCTAATTTCAGGTTTATAATGCTAAGCAGAGCATAGCTCCAAAGAGAACTCACTCAAGCTGTTAGCTCCGATTAATAACGTTCGCTCCGGCTAATGACTTTAGGTGTAGTTAAATAGTTCCAGTTGAGTAGAGTTGGACTTTATGGAGCATAGTGTAATGAAAGAATAGCTAAAGGTGTTAGCTCTGGCTAATACAATTAGCTAGAGCTATGTTAGCTCTAATTAGCAAAGTAGACTGTTAATTACAAGCAGATATCTCATGTTTTGCAGGGGTTTTGGTGGCTCTACTGGCCTGTAAATTAGTCCAATAGGAAAGAGAGGAAGACGTGCAGCTAATGTTGCCAGGCTGGGAATCGAACCTGCGACCACCACCACATAAGGCCTCCACGGGTTCTGTGTTTGAGACAGTTTATCTCATCAGCGTTTTGTTTGGCCCAGCATGTAAAGATCATGCTGGGCCAAACAGCATGATCTGGGCCAAATTTAAATACTTAAATTCTTTAAGTATTTATGAGATTTTATGAAAAACAAACAACAACTTTCATGTCAACAATCCAATGAAGTTTATTTATGTAGTGAATATTCAAGACAAATGTGGAATACATCCAAACTGATCCTAGGAACCACACAGTGCCGTAACCTCAGTGACTTCAGGCTAAAAAGTTTCTATCTAAACTGCATCCAGTCAGTTTAGATATCAGCAGCAGAAAAATCCCAACATGTCTACCTCAGATCTTCAGCTATTCGTCGTTTCTCTGGTTCCAGGTCAGTTTTCGGCTCCATGACTCTCATTCCTCGGTCTGAGTTTTTCCTCCAGGACAAACTGGAAAATTGACGATGAAAGTGAAGATTGTTTCTGCTGAGACAGACTGTCTCTGACCCGTCGCTTTGTTCTTCACCTCCTGGCAGAAAAAGGTCATAAAGATAATCAAACTACAGAGTAAAGCTCCTGCTGCAGGCCAGGATGTCTTCCACTGTTTCTCCTCAACTTTCTCCGCTACGATTTAAGAGCTCATCCTCCTGTAATGGGAGCCGCAGTGGAAAATCTGAAAACTGGGAATTTATTTTGCAGGGCAGTAAGTTTCCTTCCCTGGAGGAATGCTGCTACTAATCCGTAAATAAGTCTCTTCTCTGTCTGTTTGCAGCCACACCTCCTTTCATCAGGCTGGAAATGAGCTGACTTGCATATTTTTCATATCTGAAGACTAAAAAAAATACAATTTCCACACAGAAATCAGAGCACATGCACCGAAAATGCAAACTGTGCACAGCTGCAAGTGGATGAATGCAAATGAGAAGCAAATACTCACATTCACATCCAGAGAGGGAGGAGGAAATACAAGCATTTAGCTGTGAAACACTTCCCACTGTGATTATTAATTACATTCTCCTTCCCTCACCACCTGTGTGTGTGAGTGTGTGTGTGTTTTCTTGCGTCATCCCTCTGCCTGAACGTAATGACCCAGCTTCTAGCACACTGCGGGGAACGCGCTCCGGCACACACCAACGGATAATTAAGGGAATAATCGGGAAAGAACGACACAGGAAGACATTAAGCTTTACACGCCGTAAAACGGCGACTGGAGAGGAAGAAGTGGAGGATTTCTGTCCAGGATGAACTCGGCTCTGTTCAAACTGAGGAAAACTCAGATAGTTCTGTTCATTTCCTCCAAACTGAACCGGATTGGCTGCTAACGCTCCAAACAACACCAACCAGAGCCGCTGACATAAAATCCAGTTTCACATAAATTAAACCTCTGAGCCTTTAAAGCTGCAATCAGGAGGAACAAAAAACCCTTTTCTCTTTATTCACATGAAAAGATGTACATGTGTCTTTATCAAATTGACTTTCTGATAAATTGTTCACAGATTTTATTGTAAAGAAAAGCTAAAAGCTGATCATCATGTCTCAGCTCTGCTCTTCTCTGTGTTGGTGAGGAAAAACCAGCAGAGCGGAGTTTGGTCAGTGCATCGTCCCCAATAATCCATAATAATCCATCTGATCATTTGGATCTCATGGCAGTTTGATGTAAACATTTTGGGTCCAGTGGTTCCTGAAGGTGAACCCAACCTGAAGCTACTGGACGATCTGAGCGACCAGCCAGTTTCCCTGTAAAGACCCGATCAGCAGCCATCGCCTCCTCCCTCATCGCCTCCTCCCTCCTCACCTCCTCCCTCATCGCCTCCTCCCTCATCGCCTCCTCCCTCATCGCCTCCTCCCTCATCGCCTCCTCCCTCATCGCCTCCTCCCTCATCCCTCCTCCCTCATCGCCTTCCTCCCTCATCACCTCCTCCCTCATCGCCTCCTCCCTCATCGCCTCCTCCCTGCAGCTTCAGCAGCGCCTGTCATCATTTGCCAGCAGCTCTGTTGACCTCCAACATAATCATCACTTAAATTCAGCTAAAGGTCAGAAACCAAACGAGTAAAATCACTTATTTTGTGGTCAGAGCTACTTAACATGTTTTATGGTAATGGAAACCTGCTCAGCTTCATCACAGAGACACATGTCTCCCCAGACGGTCACTATTCTGACTGAGTGCTGAATCCCTCCAGCTGTCAACATTCACCGTCTATTAAATCAGAGCTTTTACTGAGAGCCGCGGCCTGAAGAGAAACATTGGCTCCAGTCGAGGCTCGCTGCTGATTTTAGGGAGATGACTGAGTCTGTTCCAACAGAACGCTCAGGTTGGCGATTTGTTCTGGGATGGATAAAAAAAAACGTTAAAACATGAAGGTTTGTGGATGAATGGAGACAAAGACAGAGGAGACAGGAGGAGCCGAATGGGATCAGAACAGCCAAGACGATATTTACAGGAAAACCTCAGAAAAACTTCACTGTGAGTTTGTTCACATTAGCAGCTAAATACTGAAACTCTGTTTCCTTAAATTGGTTCTGTTGTTATCAGGGATCAGTTTTCTATTTTCACCCATTTTCCTGTTGCCTGATTGGCCATAGACCCAATTATGAAAACATCAATTAGTGAATAATCAATGGGACGATCAAGAGGAAACTTCCTGCAGATTTCAGATATTTATCAGCTGGAACCAAAAACCAGAAATACTTCAAGTTACATTTTCATGACTTAGTTTCTCAGAGATTCATCCATGTTGGAACGACACAAAGCATGTTGGGAGAAATCAGCGTTTTAGGCTGACAGTCTGCTCCACCTCCATCTGCTGCGGTTCTGACCCAAACCAGCCTGTTCCCCTCCTGGCCTGTGGGGGCGCTGCACCAACAACCACTGCAGGAAACGACACTAAAACCTCTGAAGAAGCTGAGAGCAACTTTCTGTTTCACCAGATGAAACAAGATGGAGGCGTCAGAGTTTAGTGATTTCTCTTTAGTCTTTGGCTGAAGACCAGGAGCCATTTCTGCTGCTAGCACTAGGCTAACATGTTAGCTTTGGTTACCCAGAATGCCCTGCATTGTAGTCCACTTCCTGCTTTTGGAGCGCTCTCTGGTCCGCTTGGTGTTCACTTCAACCCAACCCAGACCGAGGTTTGGAGGACCAGAGGTCAGAGGTCAGGGCAGTCACATTTCACCGACCGAACCGGATTATATGTAGATGGGCTGGAGTCGGGTTAAAGCAGAGAGGAGTCAGAATGATTTCTAACCAGAACCAGAACCACTTCACTCCTACTTGGCTCTGTTTCTACTTCCAAAAGAATCCCAGTGGAAAACCATTGACTGGGCTCCCTCCACCCCAAACACCTGGTCATTCCACAGATCACTCGCCTGCTACCCCTAAATAAAACCACAACCCTTTCCTGAGATCAATACTTCATCTTATTTGAGTCCTTGGTCCAGAACCAGAAAGATGTTTCTTGGAGCAGAAGAAGAAAGTTGATCTGATCCAAGTTGGTCCGGATAAAGAGTAAACCTGAAACAGCCCATTACTGCAGGGAGAGAAAATCTAGATGTTTACACTGTGTATTCAGCATTACATTCATTTTCTATCTTATTTTCATTGAATCAAGGTAGAAAAATATAAGTTGTTGATGTTTTAGATGAAACTAAACTAAATCAGTGTTTCAGAAACTCCCAAGCTGAGAGACCAAAAAGCTTTATCTCAGCAAGAAAATGCTAAATTGACTGACTCTGAGTGTTCAAAATTATAATATTATTAATTTTACATTGTGCACTATCAAACAACTGAGAAAAAAATAAGTTCTGGTTGTCGGAAGCTGAAACAAGTTATAATCCCACTGTGCAGCCACTGCAAAGGCTATTACCAAGCTGAGAGACCAAAAAGAGACTTTATCTCAGCAGAAAATGCAAAAGTGATCACACTTTGTGTTTTGAGCACTACATTAATTTTCTATCTTATTTTCATTGAATCAAAGGTCGAAAAATATAGAAAGTTTACGATGTACGCTGAAACAAGGTAAACATCCAGTGTTTCCAGAAATCCCAAGCAGAAGACCAGCTTTCATCATCGGTGAGAAAATGCCAAATTGACTGACTCTGAGTGTTCAAAATTATATTATTAATTTTACATTATTTACTATCAAACAACTTAGAAAACAATAAGTTCTGGTTGTCTGAAGCTGAAACAAAGTTATAATCCACTGTGACAAGAAATACCAAGCTGAGAGACCAAAAAAGCTTTATCTCAGCGAGAAAATGCAAAATTGACACACTTTGTGTTTTGAGCACTACATTAATTTTCTATCTTATTTTCATTGAATCAAGGTAGAAAAATATAAGTTTTGGATGTTTTAAAGTATGAAACTAAGGTAAAATCCAGTGTTTCAGAAATCCCAAGCTGAGAGACCAAAAAGCTTTATCTCAGTGAGAAAATGCCAAATTTACTGACTCTGAGTGTTCAAAAATTATATTATTAATTTTACATTATTTACTATCAAACAACTTAGAAAACAATAAGTTCTGGTTGTCTGAAGCTGAAACAAAGTTATAATCCACTGTGACAAGAAATACCAAGCTGAGAGACCAAAAAAGCTTTATCTCAGAGAGAAAATGCAAAATTGACACACTTTGTGTTCTGAGCACTACATTAATTTTCTATCTTATTTTCATTGAATCAAGGTAGAAAAATATAAGTTTTGGATGTTTTAAGATGAAACTAAGCTAAAATCCAGTGTTTCAGAAAGTCCCAAGCTGAGAGACCAAAAAAGCTTTATCTCAGCGAGAAAATGCAAAATTGACACACTTTGTGTTTTGAGCACTACATTAATTTTCTATCTTATTTTCATTGAATCAAGGTAGAAAAATATAAGTTTTGGATGTTTTAAGATGAAACTAAGGTAAAATCCAGTGTTTCAGGAAATCCCAAGCTGAGAGACCAAAAAAGCTTTATCTCAGTGAGAAAATGCCAAATTGACTGACTCTGAGTGTTCAAAATTATATTATTAATTTTACATTATTTACTATCAAACAACTTAGAAAACAATAAGTTCTGGTTGTCTGAAGCTGAAACAAAGTTATAATCCACTGTGACAAGAAATACCAAGCTGAGAGACCAAAAAAGCTTTATCTCAGCGAGAAAATGCAAAATTGACACACTTTGTGTTCTGAGCACTACATTAATTTTCTATCTTATTTTCGTTGAATCAAGG
>CAKLNU010000030.1:0-213646 GCA_922788865.1 Poeciliopsis turneri | reverse complement strand
CTAACACTGGCAGATGGAAAATGTGATCTTATCTATATACAGCAGCTACAAGTGCAGCACTATAATTTTTAATTCATTGTTAAAATAAACTTGTGAAAGATAAATAAATCTACCACTAAATGTTAACATTTATTCAGTATAATTTCCTCAGTTCCCACCCCTGGGCTGCAGGTCTGGTGTATTTTTGCTTAGCATGTTTTTTTCTTCATGGATTGGAAGTCAGGTTATGCAAACTGGTAAACCACATTAATAAAATAAAAGTTAAATAATACATTGAACACTGAATTTATCAAATTCATGTCTAAACAAAACACACAAAAAGCCCTAGCAAACTTTTTAAATGTAGAAAATATTTATGTATTTATTTACTGTCAATCTCTTAGTATGATTTGTTCTTTAAATGGCCACTTATATTAATTTGGCTGATACTATATTATAATAAATCAAATTTAATCCAAACGCAATGCTAAGGATATAATCAGACCATAATAGTTGACTAAGAGCACAATATGAAACTTCATTGATGATAGCTAAATATTCTGTAGCACATCAGTCTCAGGAGATGATTGAGGGATGCAGACTTTTGATTTCAGGTTCTTTGGGTTCTAACGGATCTACAGTTCTTCTCCTGATCCATTCTATGTGTCATACAGCAGCACACAGGGCCACAACACACACATTTTCTTTAATTGCCTGTGTTCATCCTCACCAGGCGCCGCATGGGGGGACAATTCGGACAATTCGAAGGGCCCCTGACTGACAGGGGGCCTCCACTATTTATTTATTGTTCATAGAAAAATAAAAATGGGGCCCTGTCAATTACAAAATGAATCATATAATGTTTTCTAATATTGTTTTTAGCTGTAATAATGAAATGTTCCCCTCACAAACCAGAAACACACATTTGCCCTGGAGCCCACAGAAAGTCTGCAGGAAACGGGTTGGGGTTAAGGTTGGGGTTGGGGTTAAGGTTGGGGTTGGGGTTAAGGTTAGGGTTGGGGATAAGGTTGGGGTTGGGGTTAAGGTTGGGGTTGGGGTTAAGGTTGGGGTTGGGGTTAAGGTTAGGGTTGGGGATAAGGTTGGGGTTAAGGTTAGGGTTGGGGATAAGGTTGGGGTCTGAGGAGTTCAGCAGCAATCAGTGGAAAACAAGAACGATTGGCTGTTAAAGAAATGTAAACAACCTACTTGCAAAGTGTGGACTGGAGGATGTAAAATTCATGCGCAGTAAATGTTGCCTAGTATCAGTATTGGACCACAGAAAGTTGCAAGCCTTTACAATTGTGATGCTTTTTATGGGTCAAACAGACTCAAGAAATTGTAACAGCAGCTGCTCTGTAATTTTTTCTCCCAAGATTCCTGGCGGCGCCACTGATCCCCACTAACAATCGGAGGACATTGTAAAAAAAAAGACACGGGTTGGTAGCTGCTCACCGCGGCTGCATAGTGTCCGTCTTAAGGCAACCAACAGCATTGGCTCCGGCCACGAGAATCTAGGCGACCTTCATATTTCCTTGTATTTACTCATTTTTGTTACAGGGTTGGGGTTAACTGTACAGTTGACGTGTATGATAAGCATATCAATCAGACATTTATAGAAAAACGGAACAAATTGGTTCAACACAGGACGGTTCTGGGTGGCAATCATAAGGTCCAGCAGAACTGGCTCAAATGGAACCGCCCTGGCCCGAACCAGAACTTTGGCCCAGTATTTGGTTCTGGGTCAATAGAAAAACAAACGTTCTAGAACTGTGCTCTGCAGACAGAACCTTCACACTGGATCACCGGTTCTGGTGGAAAACATCAAAAGGTCCTGATAAAGTAGTTGTGAGATTCTGACCAGGTTCTGATCCGGTTCTTGTCCAGTTCTGTCCAGCTATCCGGACAGAACTGTCCGGATAGCTGCAGCCGAACTTCAGACACAAGTATGTGTGTGTGTGTGTGTGTGTGTGTGTGTGTGTGTGTGTGTGTGTGTCTGTGTGTGTGTCTGTGTGTGTGTGTGTCTGTGTGTGTGTCTGTGTGTGTGTGTGTGTGTGTCTGTGTGTGTGTGTCTCCAGCTGCTCCTCGTTATCCAGGATGTTTCACCAGAAAGGAATTTATTTTATTTTATTTTATTTTATTTGCTGAAGACGATCCGGCGATCAGGGAACTTCCTGCTCTGCGGTTCAGCAGGACCTGCAACATTTTGACGAGCCCAGCGATCCGGTTGCAACGCCGGCCGGGCCGGGCCCGGAACCCAAATAAACTGAGGAGGAAGAGGAGGAGGAGAGGAAGGCTCTCTGTTTACATCTGAGATAAATCAAAGCAGAGCTACAGGAAGTTCAGCCCCAGGCCCGGCCCGCTTTATTAGGACCAGAACCAGAACTGCATACACGCTTCCTGCTGGGGCCAGGGGGCTGATGGCTGAAGGTTCTGGTTCCGACCCATTCGGACCCGGTGGCTGAATGGCACCCCCTGCAGTCCAGAAACAACCAGCTGCGGGTCGGGTTGTAGTCCAGATCCTTTAAATATCAGACAGAACCAGAACCAGGGAGCCGGATGGACCAGAACTGTCTGAGCATAGCAGCATCATGCTGCGGGTCGGAACCGCTCCAGCTTCCCCTCCAGGTCGCCGGTTCGATTCCCGCTCTGCTTTTCCTCTGAGCAGCTCCGGCCCAGCAGGAGCTCATCCTGGACCCGGCCCGGTCCGGTTCTCTCCAGGACCATCCTCAGAAACCCAATCCGCCAGCGGCCGGGTCCGGTTTCAGTCCAAGAGCAGATCCGCCTGCAACTGGACCTGGCGGGTCGCTGACTCTGCAGCGCTCGCACTGGAAACACCTCACAGAACCAGAACCACTGGAACCAGGTGGTGGTTCTGGTTTTGGTTCTGGAGGAGAGGAGCGGGTTCTATGGCGCCTCCTGCAGATCCTGGAATGTCTTCATTGTTGACCTTTGACCTGAAGGTGGGTCACAAAGGATGGCCCGGTCCTGTAAATGGGTCGGGTCCGTATCATGTGACCCAGAGAACCAGCAGGTCCTCCAACATCTGGCGGCGCCACTAATCGGATCGGGCCAGCTGCTGTGCTGAGGTTCTGATCCATTTACTGATTGGTTAATCACTCAGAGCCGTAAAGAAGATCACACTGAGCGCGCTCAGAACCGACCAGATCCGCTCAGAACCGGGCCAGCAGGAGCAGACTGTTTCCATGGGAACAGAGAGAAACCATCATCAGGGAGAAGGCGGCGCCAGAGGGGCGCTAGGGGGCGCTACAGAGAACTTTTCTTTTTTATCTGATTTAACATTTCTTGAAGCTGCTGCAACATTTTCATCAAAAGACACAAAATAGAAACAAATTATTATATTTTGAGTTTAAAAGAAAACGTCATGTAAGAGGATTTGAACTTAGTATTATCTACAGTATTATCACTTCCGGCTCCGCCCCCTTCCACGCGTGGACCAATCCTCCTCCAATCATTGCAGGGTATTTGTCAGCAACTGACCAATCAGCTGTCAGAAAATGTCCGTCCATCATCCAGATGAACTAGTTAGTCAAATCAAGACAAGTAGTTAATTAGGCAATTAAATTAACACAAGTTAATTAAAAAAACAAAACTAATAGGACAGTATGACCCTTTGCACGTGACATCACTTCCTGTCAGAATCCATCATGTCGCTTTTATTTAGTGGATTTCACAGGAAAACTTCGTCAAGGTTCAGAAAAGGCTCAGAAAGACGTCAGCAGCTGCTGATCTACACTGAGATTAACGTTCATATACGTTATAAATACTTTATCAATACTTTATCAATAAGTATTAGATAGACATGAAATGTGGCACTATGGAGGAGGGAGAGTCCATCATCACTGGATGGAGAAAAGGTCCATCATTTCATCCTCAGGAAAATGTTTGGCTCCCTGCAGGAAACAAAGATCTGAAGCCGCCGCATTCTGGGAGAATCTACTCTGCTGGATCAGAACCGGACCGCAGCAGGTTCTCCTGGTTCTGCACGGCGAGCCCAGCATGGACAGACCATCCAGAACCGGAGTCCCTCCGATCCAAACGGACTCCTGACAGGAGCAGCGAAGCGTGAAGCTGCAAACAGGAAGAACCGGCGCCGCTGGTCCGGGCCAGAACCCTGACGGCTGCCTGGCAGGAGCCCAGCGCTGCCAACAAACAGCCTGGAGACTGACGCGGCGCCGGCCCAGAGCCCGGAGCAGATGGCGCCGCTGGTTCTGGTTCCAACATGTTCCTGTCACCACAGACCCCGCCCCCTTCTCCCAGCCTGGCCTCTGATTGGCTGCTGATCCACACAGCATCGTTTTGAAATGAGGAAACCAGCTGGAGCCTCTGGCCCGGTTCTGATTTCTGACCCAGAACCTCTGACTGATGATGATGATGAAGAGTCAGACCGAGCTGCTGGTCCCAGGAAACTTGAACCGGATCAGAACTGAACAGAACCGGGAAGTAAAGAGAATCCGTCCTCACTTTCTATCTGGGTCATGTGACCTGGAGCGAACCTGGTTACCAACAAGTCCTATTAAAACACAGGAGACATGCTAGCGTTAGCCTAGCGCTAACTCAGGTGGATCATATCAGCACCTCCAGTCAGCAGAATCGGGTCCCGCAGGTCCTGGAACATCCTGACAAGTTCTGATGGTCGGCAAGTTTCCCTCCTCCAGAGAGGCATCCGAGTCCTCCAGGTCTTCCTAGTCCTCCAGGTCTTCCTAGTCCTCCAGGTCCTCCAGTCCTCCAGGTCTTCCTAGTCCTCCAGGTCTTCCGAGTCCTCCAGGTCCTCCGCGTCCTCCAGGTCTTCCTAATCCTCCAGGTCCTCCGAGTCCTCCAGGTTCTTCCTTTTACTGAATTACAATTTTTTATGAATGTTTATCCAGGTATAAAATGTTTAGTTTGAAACTTGAGAATTGAAATAAAATGATTGACTTTCAGTTTCTGCACAAGGTTTTTTTTAGTGGTAATGCTAATGCTAATGCTAATGCTAATGCTATTATTTCTGTATTGATCATGTTTAATGTGTTAGCAGTGTTAGCATGGTCGGTTCTGGTTCTGGTGTCGCTTCCAAAGTTGAAGCATGAAACAAAGTTCTGCACATTAGTTCCACACTGGTCCAAAACTACCGGAGCGGGACGGAGGTTCTGATACCGAGCCTACGATGGTTCTGCTCAAGAACCGCATTCAGAAGGTCCACAACCAGAACCAGTCCTTTTTTTCCTGACTGAAACGGGCCGGTCCAGATAACATCTGCTCCACTATGAGCAGAACCCGGGCCTCAGAACCACCGCCGGCCCGGTTCCCCTGCTGCTAAATGTACATAAATTAGATAAAGTTGTTTAATTTCAATATGTTAATGAGGCTTTGCCTCATTAACATATTCATTAACATAATCATTAATATATTGATGATCAGTTATTAAAACTCACTAATAAAAATCACTATGAGATTTATGAGCAATAAACTAACAAGCAGTTCATTCTATAAAATACTAAACATTCAAATATTTTCTCCTTTTTCAATCTGAAACTTTTCAGATTCTGATGTGAAAAATAAATTTGATGTTTTAGATGAACTGGATATTTTAAGAACCTTCAGAAGCCTTTAATAATATTAATAACAATTAATTAACAATAATTACAACAATGATTCCTGTTATCTGAGGCTGAACTGCAGAACTGGACCGGATATTGGAGCCTGGAGCGATCTGGACCTCAGCATGAGGCGGGTCGGTTCTGGTCCGGATTAGACCTGAAACTCGACCCAGAAGCCCAGAGAACCGAACCAGAACCCAGGAAGGGGTTCGGTTCGTGTTTCAGGAGCTGAAACAATGAAGCTCGTCCTGGAACCAGAACCCGTCCTCTCTGGGTCGATCGGTACCGCAGAACCAGTGATAGGTTGTTGGATCCAAAAGGTTCGGAACATTCCCAACCGGGTCAGAACCGTCATCTGAGCTGAAGGTTCTGTAGGAAAATCTGGGACATGGATCAGAACAGAAACTGGGTCGGGAAAATCCCAGGCTTTCTGACACCCGGTTCTGTTCGGATGGTTCAGCGCAGGAGGTCCAAACTGCACGCCTGCATCAGTTCTGATCTCAGAGGCGACCAGAAAGTTTCACTTTTATTTTTTCATTTTCCACGTTTGAGCTGTTGAGCAGGAAACTTTGACTAGACCGAGAGCCGAGTGTCAAGAGAACGTTCTCCGCGGAGGGAGAGAAACACGTTCTGCCAACAGACGACAAATCACTCAAACTTCTTCTCCCGGGAGACGGAGGCTCCGCCTCCGGTTGCCGAGGCAACGTGATGTCACGGTGTCCGGGCCGCGGGGGGGTCAGGAAGTTCAAGCAGACAAACTCTAATCCTCCAATTTCCTCCTTTAATCATCTCTGGCTGCTGGAGACCCGGTCCAAATCAGAACCAGAACCAGAACCAGAACCCGGCCCGGATACAGAGACACTGTTAACCCTACAGAACCAGAACCGGGTCACAACAGGGTCAGAATCAGCCGATATGTCATGATTTATTCTGAGAAATGAAACTAAATTCATCTGACCGACTAAAATATGAGCGAATATGAAATATGACTCATGGGTCATTTCAGAGAACCAGAACCAGGACCGGAACCAGAAGGCTGTGCATGAAGATGGATCAGAACCACAGAAATATGCAGAATTATCTTCTTGCTTCATTTGGTTCAGAAGTTCTGATGGGCTGGTAAAAAGGTTCTGTTGGACGGGTCCATCAGAACCGCCCGTCAGAGAAAATTCAGAAAATATCAGCAACTTTTCAACTCCTTTAAACGTGTTCCTTTAAAGGTTCTGTTTGGGTTCTGGTTCCGTCTGTCAAGCAGAACCAAAACCCCAATGAAGACAACAAGATTGTGATCGGTTCTGATCTTGCAGCCGTTCACCTCAGCGCTGCCGGGGGTTCGGCTGCTACTAACCGGTCCCGGTCCAAACGGGCCGGCAGCGGCTCAGCATGTTCAGAAATAATCATCAGAAATTCAAATGGATTTTTTCATGTTAATATATTTGAAAAACAACCAGATGTTTTTCCAATATTTGAAGTTTATTGCAGTTTTCAGATTAATTTATTTCAGATAATTCAAAACAAATAAAACAGAAAATCCAGAACTTTCCAACATCTTCCGGTTCGGTCCGGTCCGGTTCGGTCCGTTTATAGGAATTAAAAGTTCATTTATTATCGTAATTTTCCTGCTCTGCTGTAAAAATGCAACGAAAAAGAAAATCGTCATTTTCTGACTAAATTGTGTTTTTATATTTTTAAATCTGTCGGAATAAAATCTGTAATTTATGTCTCTTATTTTAATAACGAAATATTTTTAGGGTGAATAAACTGAACCAAAAATGAAACTAAAAGGTAAATTTGAAGTTGCAGCAAATTAAACTCCAGCAGAAACTGACTGCGTCTCATTGGACCCGCAGCGGTTCCGATCATTTTTCCTTTCTGCTCCAAATGAAAGTCAAATTCAGTCCGAACCGCCGCGGCATCAAATCACAATTAAAACATTTTATTTGAAATAAAAACAACTAAATTATGTCCAATTAGAATAATAAAATGTGCAGCAGAAACAAAGCGGAGCATTAATCCAACAACAGTCCAACCAAGCGGGTTCGGGTTCCGGTCCAAAACTTGGAGGAATTCGATCCAGTTCCAGAGGAAATAAAACCATTTTTCTTGCTGCTTTCCCCGAACCTGCAGTTCTGCTGCGGAACCGGCCGCGGTCCGTCCGGAGTTCCGAGCCGCTCAGGCCGCTGCCCGGTCCAGTACCGGACAGCGAGCTGCCCGGTACTGGACCGGGCAGCGAGCGGCGCTTTCAACTTCCAGCTCATTTGGACCGACGGAACACAAAGAGCCATTGTAGCCCTGCAGCCCCCAGAACCGCCCCCTGCCAGCACCCTCAGCGACGGGGGGGGGGGGGGTCAAAGGTCGCCTGGCTCCACTGACCGCCAAACGCTGCCCACTGTGTCCCGGCGTGGGGGCCCGAACCTCGGCCCGAACCGGGCCAGGGAGGCGGCCGCCCGCTAATTAGTAGCCGCGGGGAGCGCACTCAGAGCCGGACACTTTCTGGCGATGACACCGAGCCGCGGAGCGCAGCCGGCGGGACGGGAACGGGACTGAAGCGGGACCAAAACCGGACTAGGATCGGACCGCAGCGGGACCGGAACGGGACCCGAATCGGACCGGTCCCAAAGAGGTGGGAAAGTAAAGCGATAGTTAAAATGAAGCTGCAGAAAGGATGAGGAGGAGAGGAAGGAGGAACCAGAACCAAGCCAAAAAGTTGGTCCAACTCACCATCCACCAGGTTCGGGCGGAGATGTCGTAGCACAGCTGCCATTTAATGGATCCCTCGGAGCTTTTGGCTGCCATGCCGCCGTCAGAGAGCCTCATTTGCTGTGGTTCGGTTCGGCTCGGCTCGGCTCGGCTCTGCGCGCACCAGGACCCCACGGAGGAACCGCTCGTTCTGGCATGACGGCCAACATGTAGTCCGCTCCGAACCGGGAGGAATCATGGGTAAAAAAAACCGACCAATCTGGTGTGGAGCCCATGGCAAGGTGAGCAGGCAGGAACACACACACACACACACACACACACACACACACACACACACACATACACACACACATTTTTATATATATACACACACACACACACACACACACACATTTTTATATATATACACACACACACACACATATATACACACACTCCGTTGAGCGCCTCGGGTCGCTTCTTCCTCCTCCGCCTTAATTAGAGCTTCAGCATCATCATCGTCAGGAGAACCACGTGACTCCAAACTTCTTGTTCTTCCTCATGTAAACACCTGCTGACCGAACCGCAGCCCAGGTTCTGCTGACCGGAGCGGAACCAACAGCAGTCGGAAGACCGAAGGCTTTATGAACCTTTTTCATCCGTTCATTCATCCGTTCATTCATCCGTTCATTCATCCGTTCATCAGGTCTTCCTGTTTTGAACGTTCTTCGGTTTGTTTCTTTATTTTCTCGGTTTTCATCAAAACATAAAAACTTTCAGGATTTCATTTAAATTCTGAATTATGAGGAAACAGCGGCATCGGAACCAGAACCTGGACCGGCTCTTAATTGCAAACTGATTCGGAACCACAAAGTTCGGAACATCTAATGTTCTGGCTGGTAGAACAACTGACCCGGTTCCGACTGGTTCGGCAGAACGGCTCGGTTCATTCGGTTCTGGGATCATTGTATTTCTCTCCTTATTTTTCAACTATGGGAGGAACCGAACCAAACCGAACCGAACCTTCCTGGAAATGTCCGGATTAATTTGTGAAGATCAAGTTCCGACCCGCAGGAGTTTCTGGACCTGGTATTATTTCAGGCGGGTTCGGGTTGAAGCTCTGGCTCCAGCCCGGGTTCTGGTTCTGGTTCTGGTTCTGGTTCGGTTCTGTGCCAGGTGAAGGTGTGCTGCGGGTCGGGTTGCTGCTCAGAGGGGAATACCTGAACCGAGCCACAGTTCTCTCTTTGTGGCGGAGGAATGTGATGGAGCCGCAGATAGCGAGGTCCGGCCGGTTCGGTAAGGCGAACCGGGCCGGGAGGGAGGGGGTCAGGCCGGGGACAGCGGCTCACTCTGCACCAGCAGAACCGGGTTCTGGACGCAGGAAGACAATTATTATCCATTATTCGCTTCTGGAAAATATGAGAAATTATTCATCATAGAAAATAATTTCTATGATGAATAATCTGCACAGTGGCTGTTTTTCTTTCGAAAAAAGTTTATTGTTACTTGGGACATTTTAAAAATATGGCATTTATGCTGTCATACAGAGAATGTTTTTTCTGTTTCTTTAAAATACAATTTCATTAAATTAAACTAAAAGCAGATAAGAACAAGAGTAAAACCATCACAGTTCAAAGTTTGCAGTGTCGGTGATTCCCGTCCTTCCAAACAGTGATGGCGCCCAGCGGGGATCCTCACCCTGCTGCTCCTTCCCGCCTGCCAGCCCGCCGCTGCCGGGACCTCCGTCCGTGAAGCTCCGGCTCCTCCATCCACGGAGGCGCAGGCGATTCTTGCTGTTGCCTTGCAGCAAGAAGGTCCTGGGTTCGATTCCCGGCCCGGGGTCTTTCTGCACGGAGTTTCCATGTTCTCCCTGTGCATGCTGGGTTCTCTCCGGGTTCTCCGGCTTCCTCCCACAGTCCAAACACATGACTGTCAGGTTAATTGGCCTTCCCAGATTCTCCCTAGGTGTGTGTGTGTGTGTGTGTGTGTGTGTGTGTGTGTGTGTGTGTGTGTGTGTGTGTGTGTGTGTGTGTGTGTGTGGTTGTTTGTCCTGTTTGTCTCTCTGTGTTGCCCTGTGACAGACTGGCGACCTGTCCAGGTGACCCCGCCTCTCGCCCGGAACGCAGCTGGAGAGGAACCAGCAACTCCTGACCCGTTAGGGAGAAGGGTGATCAGAAACTGGAAATGAAATAATCTGCTGATGATTCACTATTATTAATATTCACGTTCTAGTTTAAATAGTAACGTTATGTTGTTACCATGTTTATTACTGTTTATTCATTCATTTGAAAATATTCCATATTTCTGATCATTTCTGGGTTCGAACTTGAATTCGTTCATAGAAAACATAGAAAACCTGTCTAGATGTTCTGCTGGCTGCAGAACAACATCCTCGGTTCCACCGCCCGGTTCCACCAGTTCTGAATCATCTGGTTGCTATGGTTACCACAGAACAGCTCCGGCCCTCGCAGAAAGCAGTCTGCTACACCTGATGATGTCACTTCCCCTCCTCCAGCCTCTCGCCACTAAACGTAGAGCAACATCAGAAGATGCTCGACGTCCGTTGGCGTCTGTCCGCTGAGCGACGTCACTTCCTGTGCACAACCAGAGATGGCCAGGGGTCAACAGGTCATCGGAATTCAGCAAAATCTCAATTATCCAGTGGATCCAATCCCAGTGGATCCAGTCCCAGTGGATCCAATCCCAGTGGATCCAATCCCAGTGGATCCAGTCCCAGTGGATCCAATCCCAGTGGATCCAATCCCAGTGGATCTAGTCCCAGTGGATCCAGTGATCTGCTGCTGTTAGTACAGGAAGCTTGACTGAAGGGGACAAAGGTCAACAGGTTCCGGTCCATCCGGTCCTCCAAATGGACGCAGACACGACCAGACAACATGTCGGACCTCTGGATCAGTGGAGACCAGAACGTTCTGAGTGAAGCTCAGCAGTAAATGATGTTTATGAGGAATAAATGGTTTTGATTTTAGCAACATTATTAACAAAACATTTAATATTTTTATTGATTTTATTGGAAATGTGCCAGCTGAAGGAACTGAAGAAACTTTAACGCTATTGTAGAATTAACTTCAGATTAAAATGATATTTTAATGATGATCAGGCGCATCAAAGCAGCAGGTCTAGTCAAAGTTTACAGATCTGTGGTGGATCCAGGCTGAAATGAAGAAATGATGATTTTATGATAAACAATAATCCAGATGAGCAGCAACTGAGAAAGAAAAGACAAACAGAAACTCAAACTCCGAATATTAATGATGTCATCAGACGTTGTTAATGACGTCATAGGCTAAACTTTCTGCTGCTAATAAAAAAAAAATCAACTTTTACTGAAAGTAAAATTTTAATGGAATGATTTCATTTGCACATTTTTATTCTAAAATCATAAAATCTGATTTTCCATAAATGTGGAATAAGAAACCAGAAGGTTCTGATCCGGTTCTGAAGACAGGATGGGACTGACCCAGCAGGCCAACAGAACCGGCCCAGAATGAGGCGATGGGAGGAATTATAATCCCAGCTCCTGTTATTATTATTGTCATCATCAACTTTATTAAAGACGAAGAACCGGAACCAGTTCAGGTTTTTAACCGAAGCTCTGCTGAGGTCAGAGGTCAGGATGCCTGCTGTACGTCAGACCGGAACCAGAACCGCTGGGTTTTTGGATTATTCATATTTTAATTGTCACTTCCTTTAATATTTTTATGGTTTTGCTGTCATTTGGTTCCAGTAGTGACCCGGTTGTGTCTGAATCAGAACCGGCTCTCAGAACCGAACCGAACCCTCAGATTGATGAGTCTCCGCGCCGCCGCGACCTTCAGCCTATTTTTGCGCCGCGTCCTCTGCGCGTCTGAACGGATCAGAACAAACTCATCAATCTGCCGCCATATTGGCGCCGAGGACGCGGCTGGCAGCTCGGCGCCGGCCCGGTCCGGTCCAAACGCCCTGAAGACGCGTAGCGGCCGCCAAGTGGCGCCGGGCGGTTCGGCTGACGGCCCGTCCAGAATCATCAGGCGGACAGGCGCTGAGCGGCGGCCAGGCTCGTCACCGTCTGACAGCCAGAACCCGCCCCGGTTCTGGCCCGAGGCCGGTTCCGACTGCAGCTGCTGTCTGAGTCCAAACAGAACCTGGTCAGAGCTGCTCCGAAAGTCCAATAAAACCAGAACCAGATTAAAAGAACCGGATTGGGTTCCGTCTATAAGCAGACTACAGAACCGGAACGAACCGGACCGAACCGGACCCACGGCTCGGGAAAAAAAGTTGAACCAAAACACAGAAACTGAATATTAACCATCAGAGGAAACCGGATCCAAACAGAACCGGGACCCCAGTTTACAGAACTTCCATGAAACGGTGAGCTGGTTCTGCAGAACCTGGTTCTGGACTGGAGAGCTGCAGAACTTTTATTCTGAAAGGTTTCGCCAGCTTCACCAGGTGAGCAGATTGGACCCGGCAGAACCGGGCCACGACTTCAGGTACCTGTGGCCGTCTGCTGAGGTTCTGCTGAGGTTCTGGGAAATCCAGTAGAACCTCAGGTGTTTTATAAGGAGCAGAGTCAGTGGGCGGCCCGGTTCTGTAGAACCTCCTATGAACCCACAGCCAGGCGGGTCAAACCCAATCAGAACCGGGTTGTACTGACAGGGAGAGGTTCTGATGGGATCGGGTGTCTCAGGCTAAAGGTTCGGTTTCCTGCTCAGATGAAGAAAAGTCGCTTTGTTCCCCTGGAGGCGCCGCTGCTTTCATCTGGGCCGGACCGAGGCTCCGGATCCGTCCGGACCTCAATGCGGCGGGAAGCTTTGATATCTGAGCTGCCGGTTCTGACTCAGTGGGCCAGACGGAACCACTGAGGGGAGCTGGCGCCATCTAGAGGCTGGAAGGTGGAGCTGCTTCAGTCTGCGTCTCCTTTTGTCTCTAGAAAGTTCTGGGACTCCGAGCAGAACCGGGTCCAGAACTTTAGACGTTTTGAACCCACATGAGAAGAACCGCGAACATTCATGGAGATCCGCAGCAAGTCCTGAAACCGGACCAGAACCCGGCAGGAGAACCCATCTGGGTCTGAAGCACAACAAGACGACGGAGGACAGCGGACGTCCTCACAGAGTGGACGGGTCAGAGATTACCGAGACGCTTACAGCCTAGGAAGCAGAACCAGCAGAACCAGCAGAACCAACAGAACCAACAGAACCAACAGAACCAACAGAACCAACAGAACCAACAGAACCAACAGAACCAACAGAACCAACAGAACCAGCAGAACCAGCAGAACCAACAGAACCAACAGAACCAGCAGAACCAACAGAACCAGCAGAACCAACAGAACCAGCAGAACCAGCAGAACCAACAGAACCAGCAGAACCAACAGAACCAGGAGCCTCCCAGCTGATCACTCCCTGAGATCCTCTGCATGCTGATGCGCCCTGCAGCTGTTTTAAGCTTCTCGACTCGCCTGTCTGCTGCGGTCATCACGGCTGACCGCGGGCCGCCACCGGGCCGCCACCGGGCCGCCACCGGGCCGCCCCGGTAGCTCCGCCCCTCTGGCCTCTCGGCTGCTTAGCATAATTAATGTGATGGAGGGACGCGGTCGGCTGGAGCTGCTGCCACCAGGAATCACGTCCTGCCCGGCGCCACGGAGACGATCCTGACGAGCCACCTAACTCCAGAACCCATCGGAACCGACCCCCGGCCTCCCAACAGAACCCCAGAACCGATCAGGACCAAGCAGCAGAACCATCCTGGCTGCTGCTCCACCTTCATCACCTGCTGGCTGCCCCTCCTCTTCCTCCCCCCCTTCCCCTCCCCCCCCTCCTCTCCTCCTCCTCCTCCTCCTCTTCCTCCTCCTCCTCCTCCTCCTCCTCCTCCTCCTCCTCCTCCTCCTCTTTCTCCTTAATTAACATTTTTGCTGTATTTCAGCAACATTCACAGCTAATGCACCGTTTTATTCATCTCCCACATCCAGACATGAATATGACTCTTTAATGAAGGAAGATTCCAAACAGTCGATAACTCAGGACCCAACCGGAGACCTGGACGCAATGAGACAGGCTTTAATGACCTTTAACCTGGAGAAGAGGGAAGCACAGGCAGGTGAAGGGAGCAGGTGAGACTGATGAGGAGAGGATGAACAGCTGGGATGAGGAGAAACCAAGGAAACACGATGAAACAAACACTGAGACGTGAACCGAAAATTACACCAATTCATTTTGATAAATTTGATTAGTTATTTCACTTCAGATCATGTAACAAGGCAAATTAAGACTTAAAATATTTAATTCCAAAATTATGTTTTATAGGAAATAAAACAATTGAAATTACTAGCTAAATTATGTCTGCTGCCTGAAATGAACATTTTTACTTTTGTAATATTTCATGGAATTGATATTATCAGATTATTACTGATGTTCAGCTGCAGACATTTTAGAAAATGACCAGAGATGTTTTCATTAAAATGATGTCATTTCCTGTAATAAACCAGGTTTATGGCCCAGCTAGTAGCCATGGCAACGCAGCCAGCTGACCCCCTCTCCATGATTGAGTGTTTACGCTGACCCGGTTCTGTTGACACCATCAACACGTCCCGATGGACGGAGCCTCGGTGACCCATTTACTCCGGTCTCCTTGGCAACCAAGAAGATGGAGGTCCTGATGATGGATGGAGGAGCGTCAGCAGGAAGTCACCTTCACGTTCTCCTGATGTTCTGGTTCCGGTCAGAGCCAGAGTCAGGACGACAGGAGTCTGCCGGACCCGGCGAGAAGAAAGCATGTGGAGCATCAGTGCGGCTCGTTGTCATGGCTACAGGCGGAGGAGATGCTGAGCTGAATCTGGACGGAGGCCAGGCGGCGAGTTGCTGCAGCGTGTTGCTGCAGCAACTCGCTGCAGCGTCTGGAGCCTGGATGGAGACGCAGCAGCATATCTGAACAGGCCGAACCCACCGAGACGCTGCAGCCGCCGCTGCAGCTAACCCTAACCCAACATGAAGCAACATGAAGCAACATGGAGCAACATGAAGCAACATGAAGCAACATGAAGCAACATGAAGCAACATGAAGCAACATGAAGCAACATGGAAGCAACATGAAGCAACATGAAGCAACATGAAGCAACATGGAGCAACATGCAGCAACATGGAGCAACATGAAGCAACATGGAGCAACATGGAGCAACATGCAGCAACATGGAGCAACATGCAGCAACATGGAGCAACATGAAGCAACATGGAGCAACATGAGCAACATGGAGCAACATGGAGCAACATGGAGCAACATGGAGCAACATGGAGCAACATGGAGCAACATGAAGCAACATGGAGCAACATGGAGCAACATGGAGCAACATGGAGCAACATGAAGCAACATGGAGCAACATGGAGCCTGGATGATCATCAGCTGGAAATATAGCATATATACATCTAAAGCTCACACACTTTCCATTGTTTTATCATAAACAATAAAAACAAAAACATTTTTTGAAGATGTAGAGTTTTCATTGAGGCGGGTCGCCACCATCAATTACATTTACTCAGAATCAAATCATAGAATTAGGCTGAATAGATGCGCCCTGAAGCATCGCGTTCATCTAGAATATTTTCCCGTATCAAACTGATACAGATAATATATTTCTCTCTAATCTGAACACATGAAAATGGAGGTGAGGAAGCAGCGGGTTCCTCAGGGTCAGGATCAGACCGACCAATCAGCGCTCAGGGAATGGAGCTTTCTGATTGGCTGAACCAGAGACGGGACGGTTCCGGTTCCTGTGCCTCAAACTGGTTCCAGGTTTTAAAGAAATGAAAACTTCATTTTTACCTTCTGACTAGCAGGATGAATGAACCAAACCTGAAGAGACCAGAACCACTCAGCTGGACCCAGAGTCCAACAGAACCCTGCTGGGATCAGTCAGAGGAACTGGCTCATCGCCCAGCTGGTTCCGATCCGATCCAGTGGTACCAAAGCTGCAGCATCAACATGTGCAGCCAAGGTAGAGCCAGAAGCCCGGAGGCAGCTGGACCCGAGTCGGTCCTGGTTCTGTCATTAGGTCCAATCAGCAAGCTGTAAACAGGAAGCTGATTCAGTTACCAGAACCACAGGACCCGGTTCCAACGGCCGCAGAGAAGACCGGGTCCGACCGGAACAGAGGAGCTGAGCCTGCTGACGGACGGTTCTGATGACACATTCCTTCATGTTTTCTGATAAACTTCAGCTGGACTTTGTTCAACCAGAACCATCAGAACCAACTAGAACCAAGACCAGATCTTCCAGATCCAGCAGCTGTGATGAGATTCTCCACCAGCAGGGGGAGCCTGAGCACCTGGCATCAGGAATCAGGTGGTCAAGCCCCCCCTGCCCCCCTCCTCTACCTGTCAGTCCCCATCCATCTCCATGGCGACGGGCTCTGATATGTAAAGCAGCGTCTGGAGCCGCGCCGAGCTGTCAGCCTGTAGCTGCGAGGGAAGCCGACCCACTTTATGCTAATCTGACATTTCCAGACTCATCTGCATATGTTCACATCAAAGCTCCTCCTGTCCTGTAATCTGTCCTCCTCCCTCTCCTCCTCCTCTTCCTCCTCTTCCTCCTCCTCTTCCTCTTCCTCCTCCTCCTCTTCCTCCTCCTCCTCCTTCTTCCTCCTCTTCTTCCTCCTCTTCCTCCTCCTCTTCATCAGCATCAGCAGAGGGTTGAATCCCGTCATCGTCAGCAGGAAACAGCTACAGAAATATATATTGTGATGCAACATAAAAATCATTTAAAAGTCAGAATATGCAACATATTTTACATGTATGGATATTGGATCGACTAATTATGAGTAAATTAATAATGAGATCAGATCAGAAAATTCCTGGTTTTACTGCTGGAGTGAAAACACAACAAAATAGAGCAAAATTAGAGAAATGTATAAAATAATTACAATAATATATACAGACAAGTTCTTCAGGTGGTCCATGAAATCCCAGAATTGTTTTTTCCTTTATCCAAGGCAACATTTAACAGTTCAGCTCCCTGATGGAGGAGAGCGGGACGACGAGCGCATCACGCTAAGTTAGCCATAGCGAAAGAGGAGTTTGAGATGGTACGGCGCTCCATAAGTCCATGGGTTGCACATGGTTCCCAAAGCAGATGGGGGTTTGTGACCCTGTCACTAACCCCACCCTAATGACAGGTAGCGCCAGTCATTACTGACAGAATGTGACTTCCTGAATGTGAAGTCACATCCTGGACTTTCTGCCCGCCTGGCTGGAGCAACCGTTTTCTCCAAGGTGGTCCTGGTGCGAGGTTACCATCAGGTTCCAGTGGATCACTTGGATGTACCCAAAACCACAGTTATCAGGCCTTTTGGTCTTTATGGACGCCCTTCGGTCTTAAAGTTTCCAGCAGCTTATGGATTCGGTCCTGCAGGGTAGCCCATTTGTGTTCGTTTGCTTGGATGACATATTGGTGGCTCGTCCCTCTGTGGAAGAACACATGGTGCATCTTTGTCAGCTGTTTGTTAGACTCAGTCAACATGGCCTGACGGTGAACGCAGCTAAATGTCAGTTTGGTCTGCCTGCTGTTGAGTTCCTGGCACACAAAGTGTCTTGTCAAGGGGCGGTTCCCCTACCTGCAAAGGGTGAAGCAGGTAGGGGAACCGCACCGCTCTTCCTCAGTGAAGCCTCTGCAGGAGTTTTTGGGGGATGGTAAACTTTTATCACCTCATGCACCCCTTGCATGAAGCACTTAGAGGCACAAAGGGACCAGCAGATAGAGCGGACCTCTGAGAGGGTGCCGGCATTCGATGATGCCCAAAAGGCCTTGGCTAATGCTGCGCTTTGGCCCATCCATCTCCAGTGGCTCCTGTGGCTAAAACAACTGATGCCTCTGATTATGCAGCTGCGGCTGTTTGTGAGCAATGGCTGGATGGTGCCTGGCAACCCCTTGCATTTTTAGCAGGAAACTTTGGGATGCTGAAAAAATATATATCACCTTTGGTAGGGAACTGCTTGCCCTTTTCCTGGCAACACGCCATTTCCGCTTCATGGTGGAGGGCAGGGACTTTACTGCTTTTGTTGACCACAAGCTTCTCACTTTTACAATGGCAAAAGTTTCTGAACCGTGGTCGGCTCGGCAACATTTGTCTGCCATTTCAGAGTTCACCACTGACATTCAGCTGGCAAGAATAGTCCGGTGGCCGACTGTCTGTCCAGAGCAAAGGCTGCTTCTGTGCATCTCGGTGTGGACGACCTCACCATGACCACAGACCAACTGACTAACCAGGATATTCTGGCCTTTAAAGCAGCTGAATCCAGTTTATCCTTTAGAGGACGTCTGTTTTCATAAGTGTGACGCAACCCTTCTTTGCAATGTCTCGACTGCAAACCTCAACCTTTGGTCCTCACTTGTTGCCGTCGGCGGGTTTTCGATGCAGTTCCTTCCCTTTCACACCCGGGCGTTAAAGCTTCTGTTAAACTGGTAGGGGCAAAGTTCATGTGGCCGGGATTCCTTAAAGATGTACGGACATGGGTCACTTCCTGTTTAGCTTGCCAGAATGCCAAGGTGCAGCAGGACTTCAAGGCTCCACTGGAGCACTTTCCTCTTCCGCAATAGAAGTTTGAACATGTGCATGTGGACTTAGTGGGGCCACTTCCACCTTCCAGAGGTTTTACCATCTCCTGACGATGGTGGACAGAGCTACTCGCTGGCCGGAGCCAGTTCCACTGTCAGCCACTTCGGTTGATGTGGCTCCAGCATTTATCTCCTCCTGGGTGTCCCGGTTTGGTGTGCCATTGGACTTGACCTCTGACAGAGGTCCCCAGTTCCCTTCATAGCCGTGGACTGCAGAGAGCCTTGGGGTTAAAGTTCACCGTACTGCTGCCTACCATCCGCTGGCCAACGGTCTTTGTGAGAGGTTCCACTGCACAATGAATGCTGCATTGCGGGCGTCGTTGGTGGATAATAGATAGATAGATCGCCTGCTGTGGGTTTTCTTGGGCCTGCATATGGCTCCAACAGACGACCTGCGGTTTTCTTCAGCTGAGTTGGTCCTGGTTCAACCTTTGAGGGTTTTTCTTCTGGGTCCAGCAGGTTTGGTTGATCCCCAGAGGTGTAGAACAGTTCTAAATGGGGAATCTAGATCTTTTGTCTTCCACAGGTATTTGTTCCAAAGGACCTAATGTTTGTATTTATCTGCCGTGACTCACACCGCTCACCCCTTCAGCCTCCTTACGATGGTCCAATCCGTGTTCTGGAGAGGAGAACCAGGATGTTCTGGTGGAGCTGGGGGTAGTCAGGACAGTATTTTCTGATGAAGCCAGCTCCTGTAACCAGGGGACCCAGTTGAGTTGGCTCAGCCTCCTGGTCGTCCCCCAGTTTCTTCCTCCCCTTACAGCTGCTTTGTCCCTTCAGGTGGACATTTTGGTAGCGGTCCATCTGGAGTCTCTGTTGCTGTGAAGAGAAGCCGTGGTGGTCGACTTATTAAAGTCCCTAGTCGTTACCGTTTTTCAGTTGTTTGTTGCTGCAGTTTAGTTTTTCATTTTTCTTTTTTGTATTTGTGATGTTGTTTCACATGTTGTGTGTTTTTGTGATGTTACGTGACGTGCCGAGGCTTCGGAGCGCGTGTGGAGTCATGGAGGCGGCGTTTCCGTAAAGCGCGTATCGAGGCTTCCTTCATGTAGGGGAGGAGCCGAAAACGATGACGTCCGAAGCCTCGCTGCCCGGCTGCACCACGTGACCGCTTCAGGAAGTCATTCAGATTTTGGCGCGGAGTTTCACAGTTTTATAAACCCGATAGATAGATAGATAGATAGATAGATAGATAGATAGATAGATAGATAGATAGATAGATAGATAGATAGATAGATAGATAGATAGATAGATAGATAGATAGATAGATAGATAGATAGATAGATGTTTATTGGAAAAATTACACACAGAGAATACATTCAAACAATATTTTATTATACACATATGTATATACATAATTTATGTAGACAAATGATTTTGTCCTACACCTTTTGTGAAGTCATTCCCAAGAGCCATAATAGACAAAAATTCAATGCATCACACGTGTTAAAATACAGCTGGCTGTGATTATACACCTGGCCAGTAGGTGGCTTCATGAGCACATGAAGCTTCAAGAAATGAACCCTTTCTTGAACCATTTGGCTCAAGTGGTTCAATGCCTCATGAGGCTACATCTCACCATCACTACTGTTCAGGGGGCTTGTGTGACTGATCAATCAATATTCATTGGAAGAGAATAAGTCAAGACTCAAATTATTTTTTTACTTTTTTTCTGCTGACTTCCACAATATGATAATAAACTCACGGGAGCACTCCATTATTTATTATTACATTTAGATACATAGAAATAGTATTTCACCATTCAAAGTACTTTTCATATTAAATGCTTCAAAGTAACAAAACATACTGAAAGTTAGTTTCCACTGAAAGCAGCCCAAATAACCAGGAGGCTAAGCTAGCATGCTAGCTCCCAAACAACCGGGAGGCTAAGCTAGCATGCTAGCTCCCAAACAACCGGGAGGCTAAGCTAGCATGCTAGCTCCCAAATAACCAGGAGGCTAAGCTAGCATGCTAGCTCCCAAACAACCGGGAGAGGCTAAGCTAGCATGCTAGCTCCCAAAAACCGGAGGCTAAGCTAGCATGCTAGCTCCCAAACAACCGGGAGGCTAAGCTAGCATGCTAGCTCCCAAACAACCTCTCACCAGTTCCCAGCAGTCAAGACATCAGCAGAAGGTTCTGATCCACAATCACATCTAAAGGTTGAAAGGAGCAACATCAGAGCAGCTGCTGTCCGTTACGTACAGCTGGTCATGTGACATCGTACGTCACGTATCTAAAACCAGAGAACACACACACTGAACGGGTTTGCTCTTGTTTCGTTTATTTTTGTGCTTAAAACAAATTAAAGAAATGAGGAGTTTTTAAAAATAAATATTTAAATTAATAACATAAATAAAAGTGAATCTAACAGAAATTGAAAAAATGACCCTGGTTACAAAAAGAACTTAATTATAAGAAATTGTAAGATACTTTTATAATATGATATGATGTAACCTAATATGATACATTATAATATGAGATTAGTTTCCTGGCAGGATTCTTATTTCTCTCTTTGTTTCCATTTCATTCTGAGCTCAATGAGACGAGTCGCTGCGATCAGAGGAAGGTTAGCAGATATAATATTAATTACAGTAATAATAATAAAACAGGGAATAAACCAGATTAATGAACTGAGACAAAATGAAACTGAAAACTGAAAATAACTTCAAAGCAATTAAAGAAGAAAAAAAGTGAAGATCACTGATCCTGTTTGCTTGTTGAATTAGTTTGATGTTTTTTACTCGATGATTCAGCTGAAAGTCGGTTTTCTTGATAAATTCAGACGAATTTAACCGACAAAACACATCAGAACCTCCACCGTCTAAACACTCCTAAATTATTAATCATAGTTATAAATAATTACATAAAGCAAACATGGATGCAAATTCTGATTCCCAACAGATGTGAGCAGTCATCATGTGACTCCCCCCCCTTACACACACACACACACACACACACACACACACACACACACACACACACACACACCACACACACAGGGGAGCCAGCGGCCGGGTCAGCTGGCAGCTCAGCTTTGAAGCTTTGGCTTCATCAGCACCGTTTGCACAGAGTCATGTTGTTGGCAGGTCAACCCCCCCCCACACACACACACTGCCCCCCACACACACACACTGCCCCCTCTACCCCCCCCACACACACACACACACACACACACACACACACACACACACACTCTCTCTCTCTCTCTCTCTCCCAGGCCTGATGTCAGCTGGCTGTGAAAGGCGGCGGCTGACCGCTCGCTGTGATCCAGCACCAACTGGGCTTTGGCCAGCAGACTGGATCTCCGCCACGCCGCTGCTTGCTGCTGCAGCCAACACCCTCCTCTTCCTCCTCTTCCTCCTCTTCCTCCTCTTTTGACTCTGGCTGAAGACGAGGAATCCTCATCTCTGCTGCTGCAACAAGTGTCTGCACCTGCAGCAGCTCCTGGTTTTATGGAGCTTCCTTAGGAACCCAACCAGCAGGGGGCGTGATCCACGGAGGCCTCAGTCCTCCATGCAGTTCACCGGTTCGAGTCCCGGCCTGATGACCTTTAGCTCATGACTTCATGACTTCACTCAGAATCAGAATCAGGATGCTTTCATTGCTATTGTGGCTCCAGCCCGTTCAAAGGCCGACAAGCCTTTAAAATAGCGTTTCTCAACGGGCGGCGCCGGGCCCACCAGGGGCGTTCAGGGGACGACTGGGGGCGCTTGTTTAAGGAAAACTTTAAACCTTAAATGCACCAGTTGAGACTTAAAGCTACTAGCTAAAAACTGATTGGCTGCATCTGATTTCATGGTATTTGTGGCATTAAAAGGATGTTTTGCTCTGAAAGCTCAGGTTCACCATTAATGCCATGTGGGTGGAATTTTACAGATGAAACTCTGATGTCCCATTCTCCTGAAGGCAGCATAGAGCTGCAGCAGCAGAAGATGGTTCATGAAACTGTCCATGTTTGAACGTTGCAGAGTTCAGTCATTTTGCAAATAGTTCAAAGTTTAAACAGGTTTTTTTATGCGACTTATTCAATATCGAGCATCAGGAAATGTTTCCCCTCTGATTGGCTGATGTTCATCCATCCATCCATCCATCCATCCATCCATCCATCCATTTTCCGTCACCCTTCTCCCTAACGGGGTCAGGAGTTGCTGGTTCCTCTCCAGCTGCGTTCCGGGCGAGAGGCGGGGTCACCTGGACAGGTCGCCAGTCTGTCGCCGGGCAACACAGAGACAAACAGGACAAACAACCACACACACACAACCACACACACACAACCACACACACACACTCACACCTAGGGAGAATTTGGGAAGCCCAATCAACCTGACAGTCATGTTTTTGGACTGTGGGAGGAAGCCGGAGAACCCGGAGAGAACCCAGCATGCACAGGGAGAACATGCAAACTCCGTGCAGAAAGACCCCGGGCCGGGAATCGAACCCAGGACCTTCTTGCTGCAAGGCAACAGCGCTACCCACTGTGCCACTGTGCAGCCCTCGGCTGATGTTCATATCAAGCTGAATTTCTTTGCATTTTTCTTAAAGCCTTTAAAAATTATTTTTACACGCGTGTAGTGGAAACGAATAATTCAGTGATGTGTTTTTCTTCCAAGGATTGTTGATCATAAACACAGAAAAATCAAAAGTGACAATAATATTAATAATATTAATGCTAAAATATTCAGCGCAAGAAGCGCTGAGGGACCGGATGATCCATAGGGGGCGCTGTCCCAAAGCAGGCTGACAAACCGGGCCGTCCTCTGGCGGATCGGGCCGAACCGGATCGGACTGAACCATTGATGCGTCAGACAGCAGTGGCCCGATCTGATTCGATCCGGTTCGGGGCGGCCTCAGAATGAACGTGCAGCCAGCAGCAGAGACAGAAAGTGTCTGATGAAGCATGATGTTCGGATCGGCGCCAGCGCCTCTCCGCTCTCTGCAGACTAATGTGAAGCTACTGCTCGCTGCTGCTCCACTGAACACGCTCCGTGGGACGCACGCCACCCTGGCCTGAGGTCCCGGGTTCGCCTCAGCCCACGCGGCCTCCGGTTCCCATGGTGACAGGTGACTTTCTGCAGCAGGACCCCGGGGACGGATGGTGAACAGGGTCATGGCTCAAAGGACTTCAGAGAAGTTTTGAAGAGGAGTTGGAGGACAGCTGGATGCAATGAGACGGGTCGGTTCTGGGACTCACATTAGGTCCGGTGCTGTTGGGGTTTAAATCTTCATCAGCCAGACGTTACACACTCTGGACCAGTTTACCGTCCAGTACAGATCATCAAATGCAGAAGTTTCCACCAATCCCTGCTTGGAACTGCAGAAACCAGCTGACTGCTCTGGTTCTGGAAAATAAATTCTTCCTGCTTCAGGTCCAGTTTGCTCTGTAGTCACAGAGCAAACTGGACTGGAGTCCGGAATGCAAATCAGGATAGATGAAATAATGTGGACCCTCCAGAACCGAGACTCCTGGCTTTCACTCATCTGGAGTCGTTTCCTTTCTTCCTGGAAACGTCGTCTCGGTTTCCCTTCAACTGGTTCTGATGGGCCCGGAAAGTTTGGGAACAGTTCTGAGTAGTTTACCCGGCTGGAGATCTGAACTCTGCCGCAGGAGGCTCCATGTTTGCATCTGATTCTTCTGCTGTTCCCTTCCTGTGACCCGAATCCGAACCCGAATCCGAACCTGAACCCGAACCCTCAGAGCCCCTCAAGGCCAATTAGGGCCTTTCCAGATCCCTAAGACTCCTGAGTATCACCCAACTCTTCAGAATTCCTCAAAACTCCTGGTGACCCTTCAGGACCCCTGGTGACCTTTCAGGACTCCTGGAGGTTCCTGTCGATCTGACCTGTCCACTGATCAGACCCATGCAGTCTCCATCTTGATGGCTGTGGCTGATGAAGTCAATGCAAAGGTCAAAGATCGTCTCTGTGGCAGAGCAACAGAAAAGGCGAAGTCGGCTTTTCCCGCGGCAGTGAACGCACCGTCGAGCTGCTTCCTCATTTCATGTGGAAAACCCAACTAATTACGTGGAAATATGATAATGTATAACGCTGGGGGAGCCCCCCCCCACACACACACACTCATTACCCGCACCCCCCCCTCTGACCAGAGCCCCCCCCCGGTATTTCTCCCAGGAAGTCTCGCCCTTTCACGACTCCAGAGACATTAGCAGCCAGTCCGGCTCATTCTGCATCAAAACAAAACTTCATTTGCATAATCTGAGGATGAGCTGCACACACACACACACACACACACACACACACAGACACACACACACACACGCCACACACACACACACACACACACACACACACACACACAACACACACACACACACACACACACACACACACACACACACACACACACACACACACACACACACACACACACCAGTCCTCCTCAGGAGCTGCTTTCGTGGCCGTCCATCAGTCAGTGGAGGTGACGGATCAGAACCGACAGCTTCCCACTGGGAACCTCCACAGGTCACCAGTATAGGAGCTGAATGGGTTTAATGGCCTGAGAGGACATCAGTCCACAGAGCTACTGGTTCCAACGGAACCGGGTCAGATTACAGCCCAGAACTTCACTGGACGGGTTCTGACCCTCAGTCTGGTTCTGGCCTTCTGAATCACCAGGAGTCAGACAGATTGGGCTCAAACAGAACCAGCTGGGAACTAGTTTGGGTCAGAATATAAATGCAAGAAATTTCCCCAGAACCAGACAGCAGAGCGTAGAAATCAGAACACGACTGATCTGGACCTTTTGGATCATTTCCTCCTGGTCTGAATTGGTGGTTCTGGTTCTGATTGTTTCCTCACAGCCAAATGATGATGATGTTTCCCCAGTGATGAAGAGCTGGGCTCTCCGGATCAGCGGCGCTCCGTGGGCCGGTGCCATCCGGCTGAATCCGAGCCATGAGGCTGGCAGCGACCCGCCGCGCGGTTCCGCTGCCAACACGGAACCCCTGCGGTCCGACTGGAGGCTGCTCACCTGGAAACGGGCCCTCCTGCTGGGGCGGACGGTTCTGTTGGGATCTTGCAGATTCGGCAAGCAGAACTTCCCAAACTGAGCATCAACAAAGTAGCAGAACATCCCGCCGCCGCTTCCAGGACTTCATTCTGGGTCAGTGAGGAAGAAAATTAATTTCAAACAGCAGAGGAGTCACAACGTCAGGCTGACAGGGGCCCCGGGGCCCCGGAGCGGTGGGCAGGGGGCCAAACGCCGTGGCGAGCTCCGAAGCCACCGCGGCAAAAGGGTAGCAGTCAGAACGGATCAGGCAGCGGCGCCGTTCCTGGCAGCCAAGATCCGATCAGCATAAATCCGTCTGACAGACAACCGGGCTCCAGGTTCCGTCCGGGACCGCAGAGAGAACGGGGCCGGCCATCTGGGGGCCCGAACGGTACCAAACACGCACCATGCTGACCGTCATTTAACGCAAAATAAAGATTGGTGAAATATTGAAGTTTTCAAACCCGCTTCAGTGAAAGACCAGGACGTCTCAGTTCCCTGACTGGTCTGCAGTGAACTGGTCAAACTGGACGGTGATAAACCGGCTGACCTCTGGACCAGAACCAGCTGGGGTTCTGTAGGAGACCAGGCTCGGTAACCTGGCTGAGTCCGCTGTGAGGAGGCGGTTCTGGTTCTGTTCAGCTGGTCTGACTGAACAGGAACAACCCATTAAATGGAGTCAGAACACGATCCGGATGGATGGATCGTGTTCTGATTTACCGCTTCCTGCTGCTGGTTCTTCCATTAACCGGGTCAGAAACCGGGCCGCCGCGCGCTGGGAGAGCATGCTGTCTCCTGATGAGAACAACAGACCAGAGAAGACGGACGAAGGGGAGGTCCAAACGTCTCCATGTTTGGTTCCACATTCCAGGCCTGGACTGGAGAAGAACCGACCTTGAACAAGGAGAGGTCCGGTTCTTGGTCCTTTCAGAACCTCATCTCCATGCCACCAGCTGGCATGGAGATGAGGCACCCAGATAAATAGTTATGGCAAATTGGACATCAAGCGCATGAATCTCATTTTTCCAACAACATTGAACGCAACACAATGTCCCCTGACACCAGCTGGTGAGTGGCGGGAAGAGAGATACTTGTTGCTATTCTGCACATCAGATACTTATTGCTGTCCATTGCTCAGGAAAATACCACAGTGACGCAAAGAATCTGAAAAAGGACGCAATGTTTAGCGTTACTTGAACCCTGTAACAGCCACAGATAATAAGGTTCAAAGGTTTCACATTTAACAGGTGAGGAAAAAGTTTTAATGTATTGAAAAAATGAGCAATGAGTTAGTTAATCTAGGCTAACTGTCGCTAGCCTGCTATTGACTCTAGTTATGGTAGGCTAACTGTCGCTAGCCTGCTATTGACTCGAGTTATGGTAGGCTAACTGTCGCTAGCCTGCTATTGACTCTAGTTATGGTAGGCTAACTGTCGCTAGCCTGCTATTGACTCTAGTTATGGTAGGCTAACTGTCGCTAGCCTGCTATTGACTCTAGTTATGGTAGGCTAACTGTCGCTAGCCTGCTATTGACTCTAGTTATGGTAGGCTAACTGTTGCTAGCCTGCTATTGACTCTAGTTATGGTAGGCTAACTGTCGCTAGCCTGCTATTGATTCTAGTTATGGTAGGCTAACTGTCGCTAGCCTGCTATTGACTCTAGTTATGGTAGGCTAACTGTCGCTAGCCTGCTATTGACTCTAGTTATGGTAGGCTAACTGTTGCTAGCCTGCTATTGACTCTAGTTATGGTAGGCTAACTGTTGCTAGCCTGCTATTGACTCTAGTTATGGTAGGTTAACTGTCGCTAGCCTGCTATTGACTCTAGTTATGGTAGGCTAACTGTTGCTAGCCTGCTATTGACTGTAGTTATGATAGGCTGTCGCTAGCCTGCTATTGACTCTGCTACCCTGAACATGCTGCACAGTTCGGTGTGTTCTGGTTCCATTAGCATTAAAACAGGACAAGCTGCTCACCCAGTCATCAGGGGAGCAGCTGTTGAAATCAGCTAATCATCCACCGCTGTGTTCAGCTGAAAATTATTAATAATCACAATATAGACATCGACCTGACGACATTGTAGCGGCCTGGATGTCCTGTTTTGGTGTTTTTCCCTGATAGTCTTGAACGTAATCTCAGCTTTATCGGTTCGTTGAGCTGTTGTCTGTCGGTTGCCATGGCAACGGGTTTGTGTAGAGTAAAGCCGACACAGAGCGAGAAAAAGCAGAATAGAAATGGTTTTGTCTCGTTTTGTCTGTTTATCAGCTTTATTGCATTATTGCAGCCGCTGCAGAATTAATTCCCTCTGGTCATAAAACTTGGTGATATTTAAAACAGTCATCAAACTATGGCTCCTGCAGCATATTTCAAATAAAATGATTGAGCAACATAAGAGAAATTCATCCTTTCTTGCATCTTGACAGAACTAACAGAAACCAAACTTCTAGATTTGTGTCAAGGAGACTTTTGGACCAGATTTCCCAGCTTTATTTTAAGGCATATTTAATAGATATATGTTATGATGGGGGCTGCACAGTGGCGCAGTGGGTAGCGCTGTTGCCTTGCAGCAAGAAGGTCCTGGGTTCGATTCCCGGCCCGGGGTCTTTCTGCACGGAGTTTGCATGTGGCTTCCTCCCACAGTCCAAAAACATGACTGTCAGGTTAATTGGCCTTCCCAAATTCTCCCTAGGTGTGTGTGTGTGTGAGTGTGTGTGTGTGGTTGTTTGTCCTGTTTGTCTCTGTGTTGCCCTGCGACAGACTGGCGACCTGTCCAGGTGACCCCGCCTCTCGCCCGGAACGCAGCTGGAGAGGAACCAGCAACTCCCGACCCCGTTAGGGAGAAGGGTGATCAGAAACTGGATGGATGGATGGATGGATGGATGGATGTTATGATGGCGCTACTAATGTTCCAGATTTCTGCTCATTCTGCATTGGAACACAATAAATGGTTTTCTGGACACAAAGCATCACATAGCGACTAATAGTCCTGTCCAATTCAGCAAAACATATCGATTAGCAGCACAATGAAAGACAGAAAAATAATTCACCATAATTAAGAAATAATATTTCATCCTCAGTGCTGCATGAAGCTCATTTTGAAACAATGCAAGTTAAAAACGATATTATGCAACCAGTAAATTAGGTCCAGTGATATATATATATACAGTGGCATATGCTGCCACCTCTGAAAAATCCTTCCCACCCCATAGATATTTTTCTAGATCCGCCCCCGCTGCAGTAGTTTTCTGGTCCAGTATATTTGCTGCAGTAGTTTTCTGGTCCAGTATATTTGCTGCAGTAGTTTTCTGGTAGTTCAGACTCTGTCTCAGTGCAGGTCAGGACTCGTCCCTCTCAGGGACCCGAGTCATTACTTTGCCTCCCAGGCCGACGGAGAAACGAGATTGTGAAACTTCCTGCCCCCCTTCCTCCCTCTCTCGGCCACAGCTCTCCTTTCTCTGCCTCGACGTGCTGAAACCAGATGTGTGGAGGTCGCAGCGAGCCGTGGAGCTGCTGAAGATCTCTGCTTCATTCTGACGAGACGGAGGAGAACAACAGCAGTAGCTTCAGGTTTGTTTAGCTTTTTTCTCAGACTTGATCTTCTCCTAGTTCTTTGAATCTGAAACCGTCAGACCGAGTCTTTCAGCTTTGCTGGTTGATCTGGGAATCACCAGGAAAGTTTCACTGCAAACTGACCTCAGATCAGCTAGATTATGGAAACATGCCCTCAGGAGGTAAAACGTTAGCTCCCTGAGCACAGATGTCTGAACGCAGGATTACTGTGAAGAGCAGAAGACGGTTTGATCAAATGGCAGAACGTAAGTGATGAAAGCGGATATAAACCTGCACAGGGATCTGATCCCGGTTCAGTCCTTCTGCACAGCGGCTGAGACGATCCAGAAGGACTCCAGCTGAGATCAGTCCTCCAGATCCTGCAGCCAGGCTGGTGCTTCCATGATGACCCATGGGGTCGTCTCTCATGATAAGGGTTGGTATCAGATTTTGTTGGGAATATTTCTGTAAAGCTGATCTGAATTAACTTGCCTGCTGGGTCAGACAGGCCTATCAGAGCCTCGGGGATCTACCCATTATACAGAACCAACTCAGGATCCATAAGACTCTCAGGTCAAAGGTCAGGCTGGATTTAGCTAAAACATGCAACTGTGTTGAACATCCAGGTCAGTGTTCTGTCCCAACAGCTGTAGCCGTGACTCGCTTTGCCTCAGTTGTTCCTCTTGTCCCACTCCATGGCTCGTGTTTCCTCCAAGTCGTGGGGTTTGTGAATGAATCAGAACCGAGATGTTTCCTCATGTTTTCCTCCAGGCTTCAGACTCATAATGGCCTCCGTCGGAGCGGTGCTGGTCCTGTTGCTCCTCCTGGTTTCGGCTAGCAGCTCCCGCTTCATGGTGAAGGTGAACCCTGGGGTGCAGGTCCTCCGAGGTCGCTCGGTGTCCATCACTGAGTCGGACCTGGAGATCCAAGTGGATCCAAGCTCCGACTGCAAGGTTGAGGTGGTACTGAACGAGCCAGTGACCCAATGGGTGGGGAAGTTGACTCCACAGGTAAGAGTGACTGTAGCAGGTCAGGTGACTGGGCCTATGGACTTACTGGGGTTTTGCTCCACAGATGTTTGACTGTAGTTTCCTGAAGGATGAGGTCAGATACGTTCACAATGGGAGTCCTCTGCTGGATGAGGACTCAGTGCTGCTCCGAGTGTATCGGTAGGAACACACACCGAGACGGGCCACACCCAATAGAACCAGAATTTTCCCATGTTTCTGCTCAGGTGTTGTTGGACCACGTTGCTTTTTCTCTGTTTGTGGTACCAGAACCCAGACTGTAAGGTTTTCTTCCTCAGGTTCACAGCTTCACACATGCAGGTGGAGACAGTGGTGCTCAGGGTCAAGGTGGTGGATGGAGGGTCCAGTGTGCTGGAGTTGGGCAGCAGTCCTTTGGTGGTTCCTCGGTTCTTTGGATTGTCCAACGTCCTCAACAGCACCGTGCTGAACATCAGCACCCAAGAGGACCTGGTCTGCACCGTCAGGCTGATGACCGCAGAAACCAAGTTCCCAACGATCGGCCGGCTGGTCAACCAGGACAACTCAGGTCTCAGGAGAAATTCAGAACACCTGATCAGACCTGAGCTATGACCTTCATCTGGTTTTCTTCTGAGCCCAACAGAACCATCTCCTCTCCTCCAGGCCGGCAGGTGGAGGAAGTCTGTCCTGGAAACAAACCGTGTCTCCACCACACCACCGAGGTCCAGTTCCTTAAAACTAGTTGCCAGAACTTCCTGAGCTCCGGTCTGAGGTACCAACACCTGAGTCCACCGTCCCCTGACACAGACTACATCCCAATCCGGGTGGAGCTGAGGGAGCAGGCAACTCGGAAGCTGCTGGAGGTACGGCAGGAAGCAGGCGATTCGGCGGGGGATGTGGGGGTGATGTGGAGTGTTCCCGGTTGGATGGTGTTGGCAAGTTTATTGGCAGCGCCAACCCAGCTAATGGATCTAAACATTTTTCCATCAATACCTGACATAGCACCATGTGTTCCATCCCTCCTGACACATACAGTCCCATCCATGCATCACTTCTGGATGTCGTGTTCATTCTAACATGGCATCTTTTTCTGCTGCTCGCAGTCACAGGCGCTGTGGCTGCCGGTTCTGATTCAAGGCGCGGTGCAGAACCAGCCCCCCAATCCCGGCTTCATGGCCTCTTCCATCCTGGAGGTGGACCAGTTCATCCTCACCCCGCTCAGCACCGCCACGCTGGACGCCAGCGACCCCGAGACGCTGCAGGACCGCCTGGTGTTTAACGTCACAGCGCCCCCTGCAGAGGGGTACATCACACACCTGGAGGACCACACCAGGCCGGTTGGCTCTTTCACCTGGTTGGACCTGCATGACATGAAGGTTGCCTACCAGCCCCCCAACAGCAGCCAGAGCCTCCGGCGGAGCCTGCAGGTACCGTCCAGATCCAGACAGCACTGGTCAGTCAACAGGGCTCTGGTTCTGACCCAGTAGAACCGATTCAGACCTCTGTGTCCTCTTCAGGTGGAGTTCCAGGCAATAGACGAGTTCTTTACGAGCAGCCCGTCCATCCTGGTCCACCTGTCCATCAGGATGTCAGAAACAAACGCACCTAGAGTCTCCTGGAACATGGGTACATTTGCTTTTTACTGCCAGCATCAATAAACACAGGCTAAGATTTCTGACGGCCATTGAACGCCTCAGGTCTGGACCTGCTGGAGGGTCAGTCCCGACCAATCACCTGGGAGGAGCTGCAGGTTGTGGACAAGGACAACATCAACGCCGTTCACCTGGTGGCTGTGGATGGACCGGCGCACGGGCGCCTCAGCGTCAGAGGTGAGGGGTCAGAGGTCAATTAGACAGTAACCTGGGAAGAGCCCCTCCCTCCATTATTATTATGCTTTTCCTTCTAGATTTGAAATTTGAATGTAAAACGTTCTGACCCAGATTCACGGTCTGATCTCAGTCCAGACATCAGAACCAGAACTCCTTTAACATCTCAGCAGGTTAGATGGACGCAGCCAGAAAAACGCAGCAACCCGGATATTCTGATCGGATTAAGCGCCATCAGAATCTGGTCAGAAACCCACGGGCTTGGATCGGGGTCTCTGTCTCAGGAGAGGTCAAAGGTCACACTGGGTCATAGGTTTGAAAACCGATTCAATGACCTGATGTTCGTTTTAACCAGCCGGGGTCAGATTAGGACTACAGTGTGAAATGAGTTTTGGTTCGAAGTGAATGGAAGTCAATAGCAAGCCCCCACAAAGTCAGCAAACAAGTACGTGTGTGTGTGTTTGTGTGTGTGTGTGTTTCTGCGTGTGTGTTTGTGTGTGTGTGTGTTTCTGCGTGTGTGTGTTTCTGCGTGTGTGTTTCTGTGTGTGTGTGTGTTTCTGTGTGTGTGTGTGTGTGTTCTGTGTGTGTGTGTGTGTGTGTGAGGGGCAGCTGCTCCATGTGCACGGCGCCATGAAAGCCGTCAGCGCCTTCAATCTGCTGCTCCATCCGAACGGCGGCAGCGGGCTGGGAGGGTGGGGGCGGGGTCAGAGGTCGCCGTGGGCAAAGTGGCCTTGGCCGATTTTACACCTGATTAGGAAACACATGCAGGGAGACGAGACATATGCTGCTGTCAGCCCAGATACAGAGAACCGGTTCTGGTTCTGGTCCAGTTGGTGCAGGTCGTCGTTCTGCTGGAGGCCGGAGATAAAACAAAGTCTGGTCCAGATTGGGGTGTAGAACCCGGACGGTTCTGTTGGTTCTGTTGGTTCTGTTGGAGCTGCAGACGAATCCAGGAGGAGATGTTGAGTCTCTGAGGAGCAGACCAACCACAGATCCCTGGTTCGGCCCGGTCCGGTTGGCAGGCGGTCCAGTCAGCGCCTCCAGTCAAATGGCCGGCTGCCTGCCTTGCGGTCTCTGCGGCCCGTCCCGTCTCTGCCGGATTGGGCCTGCTGCCCAGAACCACCTTTGGGCCCAATTACTGAGCAGTCTGTGTCTGGTGGACCCGGTCCCGAACGGCGGCCCGGTTCCCCCCGGTCCTGTCACTAACGAGGTCCGGGTCGGGCCAGCGCGTCCCTCAAGCTGTCTGCTGACCTTGGCCTTCTGTCCGCCTGGCAGAGGACGGCAGGAAGTCCCCGTCCTCGGCAGGAAGTCCCCGTCCTCGGGAAGGACGCCACGCGTTGGCCCGGCTCTGCGCTCGCGTGCCTTCAGGCGCCAACTGATAGGCGCGGTCCAGTTGGGCGGCGCCGGGACGGTAATTGAATCAAAGTGTGGAGTTGTGACTGGAAGCGGTCCATGTTGGCCGGTGGCGTCTGACAGATGGAGACGCTTCCTTCATGTAGGACAAACTAGTTTCTCATGTTGAGAGCAGCAGGAGACGCAGCGCCGACCCAAACGGGTTTCACTGCAGCACCACCTCAGCAGAACTTATCAACTGCTGCAGATGTGGCTCCAACCAACGTCTGTAAAAAGTTTTCAACCCTCTGGGTGTCTTACTTTAGAAACTAATCAGGATCAGCAAAATTTGGCTTTTTATTTTAAAAATGACGAAATAAAAACTGATTTCTTCCAAATAATGAAAAAAATATTAAACATTTAAAAAGTAGTTGTCGAAATATTCAGCCCCTTTAAAGGGACTGACCTCACTCAACAGAGGTCCAGTCAGCTGGCGCTGGTCGTCCCACCACTGGACAGATATCAGCTGAGTGTTGTAGTTGCCTGGTTCTGGTTCTGGACGGTCCAATCACTGGTTCATATGATTCCTAGCTGCCGTGACAGCGTTGTTCAGTCCGCTTCGACTCCAGCCTGTCTGCTGAGACACTCCGGTTCAGTCGGTGACGTGTGAATGCTAATCGACCTCTGACCTCTAAACCTCGGTCTGGGTTCAGTTTATGTGATCTCTGGTCTCTGATCTCAGTGCATGTGTGAATGGCAAGTGGAGCAGAGAGCGCTCCAAAAGCAGGAAGTGGACTGCAGCGCAGGGCATTCTGGGTAAAAACATGCAAGGGGCTGAATACTTTCTGTTGCCACCGCAGGAGGCCAGCTGACTCCAGAGGTCAGCTAGGGGCCAGGAGGGTCAAACATTGCTCCTCAAAGAGGTGAACCCAATGTCGGGTTCACCTGGACTCTAATTGTGATCAAAACCGACCAATCAGCATCGAGCTTTTATAGAGCAGTTACAAGAAAAGCAGAAGTCAAATGAAAACCTTCAGCAGATGCAGTTTCTGGAAGCAATAATAATAATAATCAATCAATGAATCAAATTTTATTTGTATAGCACATTTCAGCTACAAGGCATTTCAAAGTGCTTTACATCATAAACACAAAACACAAAGTCATGCAACATAAAATAAAACATCAAGTTGTCACGGAATTTAAAAGCCTGTTACCGCCAGACTCCGCCGTCCGTTTAACCACGGGTATTCGTCGGGCCCCATTGCCCACAACAGGAAAAGGTCTCACAACCTTTTGACAATAATGACAATAATAATAGTGACAGTAGTAATAATACTATTACTCTAAGTAATAGTCATGGTATTTACAGTAACATTCGAAGTGGAAATTATAGTAATAATAATAATAGTAGTGGTATCTGAGCAAACCAGGATGAACCAGGTCAGCCGGGTCACTGGGAAGAGAGGATGGATATTGAATTTTGAAACAGAAGTTGGTAGATCTAATGGATGACTCCTGAAGCCCCGGCCGTCACCTGAAGCCCCGCCCGCACCTGAAGCCCCGCCCGTCATCTGAAGCCCCGCCCCTCATTTGAAGCCCCACCCCTCATCTGAAGCCCCGCCCTCATCTGAAGCCCCGCCCCTCATCTGAAGCCCCACCCCTCATTTGAAGCCCCGCCCGTCTGCTCTTCCTCCTGCTCTGCTGAAACCAAAGCTGACCCTGATCGTGTGATTTCTGCTGCCTCCAGGTGTGAAGGCCTTCATGTTCCAGGTGCGGGACCTGAAGGAGGGCGTGGTCGTCTACCATCACTCTGACAGCGACTCCACCAGTGACCACATCATCTTCCGCATTAGCGACGGCCACCACAGCCTCCGCCACAAGTTCCCCATAAACATCCTGCCAAAGGACGACTCCCCGCCCTTCCTCATCAACAATGTGGCGCTGGAGGTGCCAGAGGGTGGCGCCGTGCGACTGCAGGAGTACCTGCTGCTGGCCACCGACACGGACTCCAGCGACGACCTCATCCTGTACCAGATGGTGAGCGCCCCTCGCGCAGGCCGGCTGGTCAGGAAGAGCTCCACCCACCAGACAGGTGAGACCCAGGTGAACCTGACTGAGGTCGAGGGACGACGACGGCCCTCACTCTACCAGGTGAGAGTATCTGGAGACTCAAAGTCTTCCAGTCATTTAGATCAGGTGTGGTGAAGTCTGGTCCTCGAGATGCAGCATTCTGGAGCTTTTAGATGCATCCCTGCTCCGACATGGAGGATTCATCCATTTGACACCTGAGTCAGTCAGTGATGCAAAGGCCAGGTAGCAAGACATTGATTTGGTCCAGGTGTGTTAGAGAAGGGATGCATCTAAAAGTGGTGGCGTAGTAGTACCTGGTTTAGAAACCGTCCAGCTTTATGTCCTGCAGTTTGTTCAGGCGACTCTGGTTTCTGTTCTGCAGGCGTCTCTGTGGACGCCTTCCTGCAGAGAGACCTGATTCAGGGACAGATCTACTACCAGCACTCAGGAGACGAGACCTTTGAGGACTCCTTTGACATCTTGCTCTCCGACAGCCACCAGCCACCCAATCTGTCACAGACATATGTGAGTCAGACAGAAATCTGGGGCGTCCTCTCAGGTTTCCTGTCCTCTCAGGTTTCCTGTCCTCTCAGGTTTCCTGTCCTCTCAGGTTTCCTGTCCTCTCAGGTTTCCTGTCCTCTCAGGTTTCCTGTCCTCTCAGGTTTCCTGTCCTCTCAGGTTTCCTGTCCTCTCAGGTTTCCTGTCCTCTCAGGTTTCCTGTCCTCTCAGGTTTCCTGTCCTTTGTCTGCAGACGGTGGTGGTCCACGTGTTTCCGGTGAAGGACCTGCTCCCGGCAGAGGCTCCCGGTACCGTCCGGTCTCTGGTCGTCAGGGAGACTGAGGTGGTTCACGTTTCGCAGTCTCATCTGAACTTCTCAGACAGAGAAAATCCAGACTCCGACATGACCTACATCATCACGCAGTCCTGCTCCAGCCCACTCCAGCCCGGGTATGGAACCAGAACCCGGTCAAAGTCCAGTCCTTCAGTTGGGACTCATCCAGGCCTGCTCACCGTGGCGCCATCTCTCCTTTCAGACTGATGGACGCGGGTCGTCTGTTCTACGCAGACAGCAGCAGCTCCATGAAGAAGGACCCGACCGTGCCGGGTCTGAAGTCCTTCACGCAGGTGGGAGACACACAGAACCCGGATCAGAACCACGTTATGTTGCTGAGAGAAGGAGGTTAGATGTTGGAGTTTCACCACATCGGGTCCGGTTCTATCTGTCTTCATCAGAACCGGTCCTGAGGAGGTGGTTCAGTTCTGCTGGTTCAGGCCCGACCTGGTCGGGTCAGCATCAGAACCAGCATTTGGGTCTCTGTTCCTAATCAACTCTCACTTTAGTTTGGTACATTGTCAACATTAAACCCAGGAAACACCAAACACACCAACAGCTGAAGGAAAAACGTTTCCTGGCTGCCAGGATCCAGAGGACATTTCATCGTCTGACATCTTGAGGCTCTTAAGTTTGAAACCGTCACTCAGTTTCAGTTGAACTCAAACGCGGATCTTCAGATATTAACAAACCTCAGATTATATTTATTCTCGTAGCTTAAATCGTTTCTGTACCAGGAGGAAGACGTTTGTTTAGAGCTCTACACATTATTTCCAATATTTATATATATGCAATGCCTTTAAACTTTAAAGTATTCCTTTGAATAAAAAGCTCTTTATACTCAGGTTAGTTGCTTCATGATATTCCACTATACTAATAAACCTATTAGATTTTTTGCAACTTAACTAAAATATCAAAGGTTGTTTTATTTGCATTTTCTCAGATTTCTGAGACCTAAACAATCTCTGGATTTCTTACTTTTTAACTATGACTCAGGAATATTGGTTAAATATTAATATTGAATGTATGATTGTGTTTCCCTCTCCAACCTTTGGAAATTTGTTTACTCAGTTAGAGCCAATATAATCAAACTACTAATTAAAGGCTTCAATAATATAACAATTCTCTCTTTTCCACTGTGGTTTTGTTATATTTAATACATATTGGGAAATTTCTCAGTTGTTTTTCATACTTTTAACTATATTCCAACTACCTACCCCCCTGCAGGGGGCGCTACCTACTAATAACAACATTTTAAAAAATTGGTGATATGCTATCTTTACCAGTTAAATTATAATCATATTAACATAAGCTATTGGCTGCAGTTTAGTTAATATTAAGCGCTTTGGTTCATATTCTTTCACCTAGTTTAACCAAACCCAGATCCCATCACATACCAAGCAGATAAATGCATCTAAATTTTTCTCCAGAGTGACAAAAATCACTGAGGCCCCAAAACCTCCTAATAAATGAAATGAAATGAAATGAAACTGCTAATTCAGTTTAATTAGCAGCTCTTCACCTGCTGGTCTGCAGAGAGTCTGCACTGGTTCATCAATCAGTTGATCTGTCTGATCACAGCGATCAGCTGATCACTGGTTCATCAATCAGTTGATCTGTCTGATCACAGCGATCAGCTGATCTCTGAGTTTTCTACCCTGTGCGGTCTGGTTTGCTTGTAGATGATTTTCTGCGTGGTTCTGACAGAGGTTCGGTCTGCCTGCCGCTCTCCTTCTGGGTGCAGGAGGGTAATGTGAACAAAGAAGGCTCCTTTTATTGAAACCGCAGGATGAGTTCAGTTTAATTCTGTGCAGCGCTGCGTCCGCATTGGGTCTGCAGCCACTGCGCATGTTACCTCTAATGAACTTCTGCAGCGTCATTTATTTCCTCCAGATAAACTGCCGCCTCCTCTGTTTAGACTATAAATGGATTAATGCAACATTGAAAACTCTTCATTTTGTCTGTTTTTATGCACTGGAGACTAGAATTAAAGGCTCCATTTCAACCAAAGCTTTAGAGCGCGCTTCCTAACCAGACGCTCCAAGGCGTCCGGTCCGTAACTCTTCAACAGGCCATCAGCTCCGGTCAGAAAGACGCAGTTAGTTGAGAGTCCATGAGGAGATTTTCAGAAAGGATGTTTTATTGGTGGATTTTAGTTGCCTCTGCGATGAACTCTGGGTAAAGTCTTTAATGTCCGCCCATGTTGGCTGTTAATTAGAACCTGTCAAATGATTAACGCGTTCTCCGCTTTAAGGGGACAATAATGATGATAAAGTCTTACAAATATTTCCAAAAACATATTATATGACTGGTTAACATCATCAACATGAACATTTGGCCAATTATAGTTTAATAATTCTGCTTTCACTTCTTCCACAGCTTCAGGTGATTTTACTCTAATGATCATAATTAAATTAAACTGATTAATATCCAACATAGTAAACATGGCAAATGATCAACAATCCACTTTTTGTTTTCACATTGAACTAAAAATGTGAAAACAATCACTGATGCTGTTACTCTGTACTTCTTAATATTAATGGACAGAAACCTAAACAAGCACTATTTTATGAATTCTGTCGTTTTAGTTAATCTCATCATATTTCAGCAAATCAATGTGAAAATGTCCACAAATAAAAGTAAACTTTTCATCGTGCTAAACTCATCTATGGACGAGCCACGAGTTCCATAAACACGACTAATTCAAATATGTTCCTCAGTTCATCTGTTTCTGCATGTCAAGATGATTTCTGAAGGCTGGAGCCTCAGAGAACCTCAGCGCTCCTGCTCCATGTTGCCTGTCTGCAAAGCAATCTCTGCTTTGTCCTTTGTGACGTTTTCATTTACTAACACATGATTTAGCTTTTGTACCACTTTTAGCAGTTCAGTTTTCTGTTTTGTGCTCAGAAATCCAAGGTATTTGCTGTTTTCTTCCTTTTATCTGGATTTGTATTTGGTGTTTGCAGCCTTGTGTAACAAGCAGCAACAGTTTTACTGAGCAGCCAAATTGCTGAGCTGCTGGAGAACCTGATGCCTGTTTGCTCAGGAGAAAGTACTTCCTGTGGTTTTGCATCTTCCTGTTTCCTGCGTACGTTGGCCGGCGTCCTCTTGAGTCCAGATACGTTCTCCGTTCTTGCAGAGCGTTCCACTCTTTTTCCCAACTCTTCCATCATCTTTTCTTTGATAGTTTCTCTCAGTTGTTGAATTTGTCCAGTTGGAGCCATTTTCTTTCCAGAGCAGACGGAGTTGGATCAGAACCAGATTTTGGGTTCGAGTGACTCTCCTCCATCTTCTGCCCCTGCAGCACGCCGTCAACCACATGAAGGTGGCCTTCATGCCCCCCGTGGAGGACATCGGGCCCGACCCGCTCTTTGTCCAGTTCGTGTTTTCCGTCAGTGACTCGCACGGCGGTACCATCTCTGGCCTCGTCTTCAATATCACTGTGACCCCTGTGGACAACCTTCCACCTGAGGTCAGAGGTCACCCTGGCTGCTCTGGGTGGATGAAGGTCTTGATGGAGGTCTTGTTTCTCTGGATGTTCTGGTTCACCCTGTCGCCTCTCAGGCCTTCACCAACCTGCTGCGAGTGGAGGAGGGCGGCGGCGCCTTTGTCACGGAGGAGCACCTCCTGGTCCGGGACCGGGACAGTCCTGAGGAGGAGCTGAGGGTGGAGGTGCAGAAGACGGCACGGCACGGCTGGTTGGAGCTGCAGGGTGGGGTTCTGCTGCAGGGAGGCGAGTTCGGGCTCCCTGACCTGAGAGGCCTGCAGCTCAGGTGAGATCCGCCTTCATCCAGGTCTCTGCTTCTTCCTGGTTTATCACCAGCCTCCAGCTCAGCAGAGCTTTGACTCGAGTTCATTTATCGATGCTTGAAAATGTTAGTTTGATTCTGACCTGATGTGGTGGGAAGTCAGGCAGCAGAAGCTCCAGGATTTTGTGAGCTCAGACGGTTTTTCCATAGACAGATCTTGTTGTCTAGAGTAGGAGGTTTTTGTGCTCTGCTTGGTGGTGGTGAGCCGAGGGCCCGGAGCCGAGGGCCCGGAGCCGAGGGCCCGGTGCTGCCGAAGGCCCGGTGCTGCCGAGGGCCCGGGCCGAGGGCCCGGAGCCGAGGGCCCGGTGCTGCCGAGGGCCCGGTGCTGCCGAGGGCCGGGGCCCGGAGCCGAGGGCCCGGCAGGATGTTTCCTCCTGTCACGTTAGCACCAAACGTTTGTGTGCAGAACGTTCTCCTGGAGGAGACGCTTCCCTCTGACTGCTGCAGCTGTGGCTCCTGTCTGTTTTCTGAGCAGCTCTCTGCCTGCATGTCAGGTACGTCCATGACGACTCAGAGACCAGAGAAGACGAGGTGGGTCTGAAGGTGACGGACGGTCAGAACTCCATGGACGTTGTGCTACAAGTTCAGGTGAGTCTGTAAGTAGGACGTCCTCCATTAGCACCGATAGACGGGTCAGACTGGAAGAGTTGTGGAACGTTCCGGATGATCTTCCATCCCCTCCACCTGCTGGGATCCATAAGTTTCACAAAGCTGAACCTGGGTTCTATCGGGTTGCAGAGCGGATCTGGGGTTCTACTGGGTCATCCAAGCATCTACCTGCTTTTTCTTTAGGTGCGACCGATGAACGACGAGCCCCCCCGGCTGGGTGGGGCCCTGCGGACATCACTGAGCTGCGCGGAGGGGGGTCGGGTCCAGGTGACGGCTGACTTCTTGTCGGCCACGGACCGGGACAGCGACGACTCCAGGCTGGTCTACATGCTGGCCCGGAGTCCTGGCCGTGGGGAGCTGCAGAGAGTCGGCGTAAAGACGGACAAGTTCTCCCAGCAGGACCTGCTGCAGGGACACGTCTACTACGTCCATTCAAGTGAGTCCGTGCTGCGTTCAGGGCCCACGGGTCTTTTTAGACCTGGCTGAGAACACCGCTCTGTGTTCAGGTGCAGAGATCGGACCCGAACCGGTGTTTGACACGGTCACCCTCATCGTCTCTGACAGAGAGGCCGGAGTGATGGATGAGTGTTGCCATGGAGACGCCCCGCCTCCACCTGTCCCTCTGCACGGCACGCTTCCTGTTTTCGACCTGAACGTCACAGTTCTTCCTGTGAACAACAAGGTTCCTGAAGTCACTCTGGGTAAGACCATTAGGAACCGAAGGGTGGGTCCGGTTCTGGTGAGCCAGAGAACTCGGACCGACTTGGATCAGTCCAGAGTATTCCCTGAGAAAAGTTCTGGAGAGTTGTGACCAGCTCCTTGACGGATTTGTGCCTCTGCATCGTAACGGTAGTTCACTTCACTGCAGAGACGTTTGGCAGTTTATGAATTCACCCGACCAGCAGAGAAACAGAAACAGGTTGATTTCAGTTTGCTTGGTGGACACGGTCATATTCCTGCCTTCGTCAGCACGAGAACACGGAGCGAAGGGGGCGGGGCTAATGATCAATCGGGACACGCTATGCACTCGGTCAGTGTATTTTCAGGCAACTTTATTGTTTGAAATGAAAAATGAAAAAACAAAAATTGGAAATAGCGAGCCGAGTTGTCATCCCATTTTGGTTTAATAAACGAAAAACGAACTGCCTGAAAATTCACGGGCTGGAAACCTTCTGAGGCCGGGCCCTGGACTGGACTCTGAGGGGCCCAACGGGGCCCTGGACTGGACTCTGAGGGGCCCAACGGGGCCTGGACTGGACTCTGAGGGGCCCAACTCCGCCAATGAGGACCAATCAGAGCCCAGATCGGTGACCACCTGGCTGTCCTACTTCATGCTGTCTCTGTGTCTTGTGTCTCCAGGTAAGTCCTTGCTACAGGTGGATGAAGGCTCCAGGGCCTGTCTGTGTGGGGGGGTTCTTGGGGCCGCAGACCCAGACACCCCCCCCCAGGAGCTGACCTTTCACCTGGAGGCTCAGCCCCTTCACGGCTTCCTGGAGAACGTGCTGCCGATGCCGGGCTCAGAGAAGAGCGGAACAGGAATACCCATTGGTCCGTATGTGTAGTTCTGGTTCCTGACCCAACTCAGACTCTCTGGTTCTGGATCCTGACCCGACTGTCTTCTCCCAGAATCCTTCAGCCTGACCCACCTGACTTTGGGCTTCATCAGGTATGTCCAATCAGAGCACAGAGGAGTGGAGCCAACAGCGGACCAGATGTCCATCACAGTGAGTGACGGCACATTTAGCTCCGCCCCCGTCCCTTTCTACATCATCATCAACCCGACCAATGATGAGCCGCCTTCCCTGCAGCTCGCCAACTTTACCGTGCGTCTGATCAAAGTTGTAATTATGTAAATATGCAACAGGTGAGTGACTCCTGCAGTTCCTCCCGCAGGTGAAAGAGGGCGGGGTTAAGGAGCTGACTCCGCCCACTCTGGACGCCTGTGACCTGGATGTCCCGGCTGACCTCCTCACCTTCCAGGTGGAGCGGCCCCCGAGTCACGGCCGGCTGGTCCGCACTTTGCAGGCTGGGGCGGGCGCCCAGGTCACGACCTTCACCCTTCAGGAGCTGCGTCAAGGTGAGAGGGCCGACGGGCCGGGTCCTGGGGTCCGGTTCCACAGACAGAACCGCCTTTTTGGGTCTGTATCCTTCCTGCAGGCATGACAGTCCTGTACGTTCATGACAACTCGGACACTCTGGAGGACGGCGTCCTGCTGCAGCTGAGCGACGGCGTCCACTCAGTGGGGGGGGCTGCTCGGGTCACGGTGCTGCCGGTCAACGACAACCCGCCACACCTGGTCAGGTACGCACAGGGGACCTGGAGAATGTAGCTTCTCTTCTGATTACTTCTTAAAAAAGTAAATTACTGAAATCATTACTAGATTACAAGTTACTTAGTTACATTCAGCCTCAGCCCCCGCGGAGGGGGGGTTAAAGGTTTGAGACGTCGGAAGACTTATTATTACAGCTCCTAGTCTATTACGACTAGTATTACCAGGGGCGCCGCATGGGGGGACAATTCGGACAATTCGAAGGGCCCCTGACTGACAGGGGGCCTCCACTATTTATTTATTGTTCATAGAAAAAAAAAAAATGGGGCCCTGTCAATTACAAAATGAATCATATAATGTTTTCTAATCTTGTTTTTAGCTGTAATAATGAAATGTTCCCCTCGCAAACCAGAAACACACATTTGCCCTGGAGCCCACAGAAAGTCTGCAGGAAACGGGTTGGGGTTAGTATTACTTCTAGTAATACTAGTACTTAGTATTACTAATACTAATACTAGTACTAGTATTAGTAATACTAGTATTACTTCTAGTAATACCGTAGAAGTAACCTGACTACTATTACCACTGGTATTACTGCTGTTATTAGTATTGCTACTATTATTACTAGTGTTCCAAGTATTACTGCTATTACTAGAAGTATTACTACTAGTATTACTGCCATTACTACCACTAATACTATTATTATCCCTCAGTGCAGATCAGTCCTGCACTACATTTATGAATTGTGAGCAAAAAGTTTACAATAAAATCTTTTTAAAATATGGAAATCAAGTCATTATTGCACACCACACACACACGCACACACACACACACACACGCGCACACACACACGCACACACACACACACGCACACACACGCACACACGCACACACACCACACACGCACACACGCACACACGCACACACACACACACGCACCACACACGCGCACAGGTTTAAAGGTATGTCCGTAAATCTGACCCAGAGGTCAGAGGTCAGAGTTTGTCCTCCAGTTTTTATGATCCTGATTAATAACAAAGATGAGAAACATTTAGTCTCAGAGCCGAACCAGAAGCTGTTGTCCTGCTGGAAGGTTGTTACCATGGAAACATTTTTGGACCATCTGGTCATCAGCAGCAGGAAGACCAGAACATCAGAGACGCGAAACTGTCTGAAGGACGTCCTGAGAGGACAGAGGTCACGGGAAGGACAGGGATCTGATTCCTAGTGGTTCACGATGTCTGACTGCTGGACTTCTGGCATCTCAGCGTCAGAACGGAGCAGGTTAAAGCCTGGGTCAAAGGTCTCCCAGTCGGGTCGCGTCCAGCTGTTCATCTGTAAAGAGGAAGATCACCTGACCTTTGGTTGCTGCAGGGTTAGATGAAGCCCTTACGGGGCAGTAAGCATGGGGCAGTTAGCAGGGGGCAGTAGCAGGGGGCAGTGAGCAGGGGGCAGTTAGCAGGGGGCAGTGAGCAGGGGGCAGTTAGCAGGGGGCAGTGAGCAGGGGGCACTGAGCAGGGGGCAGTGAGCAGGGGGCAGTCAGGAGCCGAGCTGCCTCCACTCGGGCAGAAGAACACGGCGTCTTGGCAGCTGCTGCTTCCTGGTTTCCTGCAGGATGAGCTGCAGTTTGTCCTGCGTGGATTTTATTTCCGAGTGAAGAAGCAAACAGATGGTTCCTGATGTCAGACGCCCCGAATTCCCAACCTGCCTCCAAACCCTCAGCATCAGCTGCCCCTCTGCTTCTTGCCGTCCTGCTACAGCGGTTCTGGATGCAGAACCAGGCACAACAATGGGTCCAGTATCCGGTCCAGAAGTACCAAAATGGTCAGATATCTCAAGTCTTTCGCCACATAGAAATCCTGAAAATGTTTCAGAAACCTTCGGAAATCAGGAAAGGATGCAAAGCAAAATAAAACCATTTTGAAGCAGCGGCCATCTTTCCCGCCGTAAACGCCGCCGCCGGGCGATGGCTGAGCGCTCCGACATTCCCAGTGGGTTAGTGATCAACGCCACATACTGGGAGGGTTGGAAGCTTCCCTCCTGCCAGTGCAAAATACCAACAGAGCCAAACTGGAGCGCTCAGACCAATGAGCTGAACACCAAGTTCTGGTTCTGGTTCTGCTGCATAGAAGTGATGGTTTTAGGAGCATCCGACTGTTAACAGGTTGGTTGTTTTGAAGCTGGTTCCAGATGAGGTTCTGTTGGAGGTCCAGGCTGTCTGGACCAAACCGGCTGTAACTTGTCTGTGGCTGCAGGAATGTCGGACTGGACCTGGACTCTGGGGAGCGCAGACTGATCTCCAGTGCGGTTCTGGAAGCCGCCGATCTGGACACACCTGCTCACCAGGTGTTCTACTGTATCAACACGGCACCAAGATTTGGAAAACTTCTGCTGAAGGTGAAGAGGGTCTGTTGTCCAACAGCTGGACTTTCAGCTTTCCTTTGCATGGTTTCCAGGTTCTGTTTGCTTCGTCTGACCCAAACGGACCTGTCCTGAGCGGCGAGGCGTTAAGAGTTGATGAGTCAAACTCAGATCTGGACACTCCCACCGCTCACCTTCTGCCTCTGTTTCTGCAGAGAGAGTCCAGCTGGACGGACATTGAAGCGGGTCAGAACTTCACCCAGGAACAGGTGGAGATGAACCGGGTGTGGTACCATCACAGAACCAGTCGGGTTGGGTTCAGAGGTCACGACAGCTTCCGCTTCATCTTGAGCGACGAGGACAACGAGTCTCCAACTCAGAGCTTCCTGATCTCCATTCGCACAACAGACCCAGGTCAGCTTCACTGAATCAGAACCAGAACCACCTCAGTTGATTCACAACCTGTCTTTAAAACAAACAGATCCAGTTTATGTGCAAAGACCCGGTTCTGCAGCCCCCGGGTCAGCCGGGTCCTGCATTATTTAGCGCCTCCTTCCTGTCATTTTTACCAGTCGGGTGAACACGGTTCCGCCGGGCCCAGCCCTTCTGGCGCCGGGCCCGGCGGTCCTGGAGGAGCCAAGGTGAGAAACGCCGGGCCTCGTTAGCCGGTGAATAATTAACGGGGAGGAGGCGCAGCAGCTGCGGACCCATCTCCTCTGGGTGCTGATCCGAAACACAAACACGGGTCGCTCCCAGAACCTGGCTGCCGGCACGCTGCTGAGCAAGGCAGGAGCTTCAGGGAGCTGCTCAGATCTGGGTCAGAACATTTCAGACTGATGAACAGCTCAGGAAGTTGGATCAGGCTCTGGGCTTGATTCTGGTTCTGATCCACTTTTCCAACAGGGTGCTGTATGAACATTTTGTACTTTGTCGTTTGAGTTTTTACTTTTCCGGGTCGTTTCGACCCGTTGGAGTCGTTTTGCTGTTTATCAGAACCTGTTTCTTTCTTATGTGGCATTCGTATTGTGTTTAGTGTTTTCAAGATTGCTAAAGTAGTTCTGGTTCTGGTCGGTTTCAGTGGAAACATTTGTTGACGGTCTTCCTCCGAACGCCTCCAGGTGAGATCGTCCTGCAGACCCGGCCCGTCCGCCTGCGGGAGGGGCAGCGGCTCGTCCTGAACACCGACGTCCTGCTGGCACTGGACTCGTCGGGCCGACCCGAGGACTTGGTGTTCGCCGTGTCCGACCCGCCCCGACACGGCCTGGTCCACGCCGTGCGCCGGCCGGGCCTCCAGCTGACCCGCTTCACCCAGCTGGACGTGGCGGCGCACCGAGTGTGCTACACCCACAGCAACGACCACGACTCGGACGCCGACTCGTTCAGGTGAGGCCACAAGCCTGGAGCGGGTTCTGGTTCTGAGCCCACATTCTCAGAAACACGTGAGCTGATCCAGAACCAATCAGACCCATCCGAACTTCTCCATCTCCACGTTTCTGTCCTCTGAAAACAGTCATAGTGCATTTGGCTGAGGACAGACCACTGGGCAGCGAGACAAGCCTGGGGGACGGCCGCTCGCCGCGCCGCTCGCCGCGCCGCTCGCCGCGCCGCTCGCCTTATCCTACAGCCAACTTGGCAGCAGCAGGTGGGGGAGGGGCGTGTTGGTGAGAGCGGTCTGGGTTTGTCACCCAGACCCGCGCCACCACTGCTTGGCTGCACTCCGCCGATCTCAGCCAACACAGGCGAGCAGCCAGCCGGCCCGGTTTCCGTCACAATCCTGGCTGCAGTCGCTCAGATCAGAACCGGGCCAGAACTTTACGCTTTCTGCCTGATCTACAGAACCGGGCCGGTTCTGATCTCACCGGGCTCCTGGTTCCACAGCTAAGATGCCCAAAGTGTGGCTCCGGGGCCATTTGTGGCCCCCAAAAGAAATTTGTCTGGCCCCTACAAGAACAATAAAAGGTTGGCCCTGCAGCCGACAGATCCTTCATGAACAGATACATTTTAGGTAGAAACCAGAACATTTTCTCTTTCACTGGAAATACGAGGAGCGACTTGGACAAATACACACAGTGACCCGTCTGCAGGGCAGTTCAACGAGTCCCGGACCCGCGGTGGGTCCAGTCCAGGCGGTTCTGGAACACCGAGTCAGGTCGTTAGCTGGTTTTGGGCTCAGCAGATTGTTTTGGGTCGCCTGACCATCAACACCCCGGGGCCTCGGTGTGTTCAAGTGACAGCAGATGATGAATGAGTGACCAAACAGCAGACAGACGGCCGTCCCTGGGCAAACATGGCCGCCACCGCCAGATGCTGCAGTGCAGCGTGTGTGTGTGTGTGTGTGTGCGTGTGCGCGTGCGCGTGTATGTGTATGTGTGTGTGTGCGTGCGTGCGTGGTGTGTGTGTGTGTGTGTGTGTGTGTGCTGCAGGGTCGGGGCAGATTGGCATGGAGCTGTAAGGGCAAACACACACCAGCCTGTTCAGCTATTTCTGTTTGGCCGTTCCTGTGACCCAGTCCTCATCATCCTTGTCTTACTGGGATGTTCTGGGAGTTCACTCAGAACCAGAACCACAGTCGTTGGGTCGCAGCAGAGCCCAGCAGGGAGCCTTCTCCTATCAAGTCCTGACTGGAGACTCAAACCTGCAGCCAGGCGTCAGTGAGCTGTTCATCCGGCCAGCAGAGGGCGCTGCACATCACTTATTTATTTTCTCTCTGCAGCTTCGTCGTCACCAACGGCGCCTCGTCCCGCGCCGGAACGCTCCTCTTCGCCATTGAACACAGCGACCGCATCCCTCCAACCCTGAGCATCAACGCCGGCCTTCGTCTGCAGGACGGCTCTGTCGGCGCCGTGACCCCCGACCTTCTGCGGCTCACTGACCCGGACACCGCCGCCTCCAACCTGACCTTCATCGTCACGCTGCTGCCCAGGTACGGAAAGCTTCTGCTGAGGGGAGCGCCGCTGCCTTCGCCACCCAGGTTCCTTCAGACCGACGTCGACCAGCTGGACCTGGCTTACCGGCACGTACCGGGCAGCCCGGCGCGGCCGGACCGGTTCTGCTTCCTGCCAAGCGATGGAACCAACAAAGGCTACCTGGAGTTTGGCCAGTTGAAGGAGGAACCTGCAGCGTTCAGCATCCAGGTGAGCAGCAACAGGTAAACCTGGCAGGGCCCCACGCAGGACAACATGCAGGGCCCCACGCAGGACAACATGCAGGGCCCCATGCAGGGCAACATGCAGGGCAACATGCAGGACAACATGCAGGGCCCCATGCAGGGCCCCATGCAGCCTCATCGTACCCTGAAGTCCCATCCGGATCGGACCGGTGGGTGAAGTCAGAACTGGACTGAAACTTGTCTGTGTGGATCTCTGCGTCCTGCAGGTCCAGCAGAAACCAGAACCTCAGATGTAGAAATGTCTTCAAAAGCAGGTCCGATTCTAACGAGCTCAGCTGACGGGCCAGAACCTCCAGATGCTGAGCAGAACCTTTCCATCCCCAGTCTGTAAAAAGTTTGATTCAGAGATCAGCAGCTGAGTCTGCAGCATGATGGTGACACCTGGTGGCCATAAAGTGGAGCTGCACCATGAGAATTCTCACAGAACCGAAACAGAACCGAAACAGAACCTTTTGCTTTATCTCAACATGTGGTCAAACAAAATCAGTATTAAGTTTGGATGTTTTTCACAGATTGTGGAGTTTTGTTGAAAAGCCGATCCAGAAATCAGAAGAACTCAGCTGAACTCTGCACTGGAGGCATGGAGTCCAGTCGGTGCTGGTCCTGGTCTTTTGGGTTCCTGGTTGACCCATGTCTCCTCTGGACTCAGGTGGAACAGGTGGACCGGGTCGCTCCCAGTGTGGACCGCCTGGAGAGTCCCAGTACCGTGACGGACCTCGGCGCCGGCCGCTACGGCATCTTCATCACCAACGGACACCTGCGGGGTTCGGACCCGGACAGCCCAGCAGAACTCCTTGAGTTCTCCATCATCACGCCGCCTCAGTTTGGATCCTTGGAGAACGCAGCCACAGGTAGAACCGGAGGACAGTTCTGATCCCCAGTGGATCAGAACTTCCTGTTCTGGTCTCGGTCTGTGTCACCGCCTGCCTTTAACTCAGTCAGCACCAGAACCTACCGGGTCATCCCCTCCTCGTCCTGCAGGGTCCGCCATCAGCCGGCGTTTCACCCAGCGCGATCTGGACCGGCGCTCCGTTCTCTACATCGTCCCGGTTGACGTGGACGTGACGGCCGACGGGTTCTGGTTCCGACTCGTGGACCTGGCCGGAAACCGAACTCCGCCTCACAGGTAGGCGTCCACTCGGGTGACGTCACTCAGTACCTGTTGGTTTGGGTCCCAGACTCCGGTTCTGGTTCTGCAGGCTGGAGCTGTTCTGGTCCCGAGTCCAGCTGTCAGCCAGCTGCTACAGAACCTGCGAGGCTTCAGGGACCCTGCAGATCCAGATCCAACGTGGCGGGCGGAGCGCCGACCCGGCTTACGTTTCCATCCAGGTGAGTCCAGGTTGGAACGAATCGGATCAAACTAATCAAACCAGAACCAATCTGAGCAGGTCAGAGTTTCCCCACAGAGGTCAGAGTTTACCAGGCTCTAAGGCAGGGGTCACCAACCTTTTTGAGACTGGGAGCAACTTCATGGGTACAGAGCAACACGAAGAGCTACTTGTTTGATACAGTCTTTATAAATATATATATATATATGATAATACTGCCTGATCATATTAATGTCAGGACCACTCACAATAGTTATCAGTAATAATTTACTATGGTTAATTGCTATTATGTGATCAGAAGTTTTTAGCTCATAGAGTTTTAACTTTGATTCCCTTCTGGAGTTTTTCTCTGTGATTCTAAAATGGCAACAAGTGACTGAAATAAACAAAAGCAAACTGATGGATTGTTGCAGTAAATTTTCCTTAAAATAAAAAAGAAAAGAAGAGTTATAGTTTTATTATCTAACCATCTGTTCTATTAGCAAAATTGTGGAAAATAAAATATCTTTTGTGTCAAAAGACATTATACACGCACAGCGGTGTCAGTCTGATGCGGGGAACCCCAAAGCCCAAGTCTTATTGGTCAGTTTGCTTCTGTTTATTTCAGGCTTTGCGTTTTTCTGCAAGCTAAAAATGAACGAGTTGGTTTGAACCTCCCGTTGTTCTACAATCAGCCTGAGCTTCTGACAGTCTGCGCGGTTCTGGCGGGTCGCCGTTTTATTCGCTTTTTTCGTGGTTTCGCGAACCGAACAGCTGACGGGTCACAGCTGGCTGACCCCAGCAGATGTGGAAAAATAAAGGTCTGACACCTGACCTGCAAGAGCACAAGCGCCTCTCCAATGCGCAAAAATCAGCACAAGCCTAAACAAGAGCAGCAGACTTTTTTTCCAGACGATGCTAAATAATAAAGACATGAAGCTGAAGCCTCTCCATGTGGTTCACGGAAAGGACGGTGCTGGTTCCCTGGTTCAGGTGTTGCGATGCGCGCTACGAATAAGATGTTTGGCACAATTTATTTATTTTTTCTTCACAGTTTTGTGAATAGAGTTAAATAATAAAAACTCCAGAAGTTATTCTTTTCTTTGTTTACTTAAAGGAAAATGTGACGGTACGCAGAGTGCAGCTGCAGGCGCCGCCGCTGCAGGCGCTGCTGCTGCAGGCGCTGCCGCTGCAGGCGCTGCTGCTGCAGGCGCTGCCGCTGCAGGCGCCGCCGCTGCAGGCGCTGCTGCTGCAGGCGCTGCTGCTGCAGGCGCCTGCGCAGTTCTGAACTTTAACAGCAGGAAATAGTTTTATACTTAAATCAATTTATTTTAAACGTTTTTATCATTTCCCTCGTTTGAACTCTAAATATAAACAAACGTCATTACTTCAATGTAAAAACGTTTCATGAAATAATTTTTGGGTTGCGCTCCCTCATGATAGTGGCTATTTTTAGAAGTAGCTCTGCGGGCACCGGGTGGTGACCCCTGCTCTACAGGGCCCCACTCCACGGTCCATTTCCACGTTTTCCCAATGTGTTGGACTGAACCCGGTTCTGACTGGCCCTTCAAACTGGGAGGTTCCAGTGGTCCAGATGATCCCAGTAGAACCAGCTGCAGGCCCATCTGGATCCAGCAGAGAAACTGGGACCTTGTGGTTCTTGCAGCGAGCCGCTGGTTTGTTCCCTCAGGCAGCCGACCCGCAGCAGAGTTCTGATGGAAACTGGATCGGATCAGAACTCATTTGAATAACAAACTGAACGATGCTGAAATGTTTGTGTCGGCCGAACTGAGCGGAGCTTTGCTTGCTGCAGGTGGAGGACGGATCGGCCAAAGCCGGCCGGGATTTCACCCACAGCTCAGCGGCTCTGATCCAGTTCGACACAGGTCAGGTGCCGAGCCGGTTCTCCGTCCTGATGGGCTCCACTGCCGGTCTGATGCGTTACATCCTGTTGCCTCCAGGTGTGAACGTGAAAACCTGGAGCGTCTTCCCATTGGACGATGGCCTGGAGGAGAACCACGAGGCGTTCAGCGTCGCTCTGAGCAACCCTCACAACGCCGTCATGGGTCAGAGAAACACGGCCACCGTGGAGATCATCGACCCGCGCTCAGGTCAGAGCACATGCTGTTTCTGTTTTGATCTGTGGGTCAAGCTGTAGGGGGGGCTGACGGCCAGTAGGCTGAGGCTCCCCAGCCCAACAGCTCCCCCTACTGGCCCTGTTACCCCGAAGGTAACAGCTAGTTAGTGGGGGATGAGCTGATGATGAAACAAGTGCTACAGTTTCAGCTGAAAACTTCTCTCTGAATTTGTTCCCTGATCTCCGTCTGCCAGGACGCTGCGACCCAGAAGACCTAAAGGTACAGTCTCCTCCTCTTCCTCCTCATCCTCAACCTCAGGAGGAGGAAGAGGAGGATGAAGACCCAGTGACTGACATTGAGGCGGAGCTTCTTTGGGAGAAACAGCCCCACCCTCCCAGAGGAGACGTCCCAGACCGCCAGCCTTCCCTAGACGAGGCGGAGCCACAGGACCAGGCGCCACCTGGAGTCACCCACAGCTCAGAGGGGCGCCTGCCGGGAGCACGCACTGGGAGCACTGGGAGCACTGGGAGCACTGGGAGCACTGGGTTACAGAAGGTGGGTGTTGCCTGAAAAGTCTGAACTCATCAGGCAGTTCTGATGTCCTTCAGTGGGACCAGGATCAGTCAGATGGTTTCAGGGACTCATCTGGTCTGAAGGGAGGACGTTGGTTCTGAGACGTCCAACCCGTCCAACCCGTGTATGGACGTGTATGACTGAATGTCAGAGGTGTGAATGTGATCAGAAATATCTGAAAAGACTGAATAATTGCAGCAAGTGGAATAATACACTGCCTGGCCAAAATAAAAGTCGCCACCAAAAATGGTCACGCTGTCTAGTATTTTGTTGGACCGCCTTTAGCTTTGATTACAGCCTGCATTCGCTGTGGCATTGTTTCAATAAGCTTCTGAAGTGTCACAAGATTTATTTCCATCCAGTGTTGCATTAATTTTTCACCAAGATCTTGTATTGATGATGGGAGAGTCTGACCACTGCGCCAAGCCTTCTCCAGCACATCCCAAAGATTCTCACTGGGGTTAAGGTCTGGACTCTGTGGTGGCCGATCCATGTGTGAAAAACATGTCTCATGCTCCCTGAACCACTCTTTCACAGTTTGAGCCAATGAATCCTGGCATTGCCATCTTGGAATATGCCCGATCCATTTGGGAAGAAAGAATCCATTGATGGAATAACCTGGTCATTCAGTATATTCAGGTAGTCAGCTGACCTCATTCTTTGGGCACAATGTTGCTGAACCTGGACCTGACCAACTGCAGCAACCCCAGATCATAATACTGCCCCCACAGGCTTGTACAGTAAGCACTAGGCATGATGGGTGCATCACTTCACCTGCCTCTCTTCTTACCCTGATGCGCCCATCACTCTGGAACAGGGTAAATCTGGACTCATCAGACCACATGACCCTCTTCCATTCCTCCAGAGTCCAATCTTTATGCTCCCTAGCAAACTGAACATGGCAATGATTTGACCCTTCTTGAACAGACTAACATCTTTTCCACGACCACAGGATGTGTCTTTTGCCATGGTTGTTTAAGAAATGAGGAGTTACTCATTGCATCAGCTGGGGTTAAATAACTTGTAGCCAGCTGAAAGATAATCACCTATGCAGTAATTATCCAATAGGAGGCTGGTACCTATTTGCTTAGTTAAATCCAGGTGGCGACTTTTATTTTGGCAGTGTATAAAGAAAACCAAAGTGAACCTAAAACGGAGCCCTGTGGGACCCCAAAAGTTAAGGGGCGGAGTCAGCACCTGTCCGTCTAAACCATAGGTGTCAAACTCTGGCCCGAGGGCCAAATTTGGCCCGCAGTGTAATTATATTTGGCCCGCGAGGCTATACTACCAAATGACTACGCGAGCTGGCCCACTGGTATGATACAGCGCATTCATTCATCGCTAATACTACAAATCCCATAATGCCTTGCTGTTGTTTTGGCGCGTCAATCAGGACGGGTCCCAGAAACGCCCTCTCCTCTGTGACAGTAGTTATAGCATCTCAAGCTACAACTGTCACTGTAGAACCGAAAAGAAAGGCAGAGAACAGGAGCTTTCTGGACAGGTGGGAGACAGAATATCTGTTCACATCTGTAAAAGACAAACAGGTTTGTCTTTTACAGATGTAAACAGATATTCTGATATTAAAAGGTTCATTTGTTCAATGCTGGCCCGCGACTTTGTTCAAGTTTTACATTTTGGCCCACTGTGTATTGGAGTTTGACACCCCTGCACTAAACACAGAATGTCCTGATAAATGTGAGCTGAGCCAGAGACACCAGCCAGGACCTGGTGGACAGATTCACAGAGATCTGATGTAAGCAGCACTGTGCAGTTCCCTCATCAGCGCCACCAACAGGTCGTCCTGGACTCTCACTGAGGCGGTCAGTGGACAGGAGTTAGAAAGCCCGACTGAAGGATCAGAGTGATTTACTGAGAAAGAGAAGCTTTAGATGAGACCAAGGTCAGGAATAGGTTCCTTTAGGTCAGGGGTCACGGTGCCACGGACCCTTGGATCAAGGAGCTGCTAATTATTGACAAAACTGTTGGAGCAACTTGCCTGGACAAGCAGAGAGGGGGGAATATTTCCATTGAACAAGTAGAGAGTTTCATTTGAGTAGTTAGTGAAGTTGAGTCAGTGATTGTAACTGGAACAAAAGAAGGAAACGGATCCGAACACTGAGGCTCATCAGGAAACACAGAGCAGCTCAGAGACGCTTGTCTTCTGTCCCAGTTGCCATGGCAGCCACCATGATGCTGCATTTGGATCAGAAACTTGTGGCGTCTCAATTTCCTGGTCCTCTGGTGAAGCATCGCCACACAAAGAGATCACCTACTGAAGGTTAACGCAATGCATTGTGGGATTGATACATAGCTGCAGGTCCAACGGTCCAGCCATGTTCTGGTTTGGTTTTGGTTCAGGACCTGTTCTACAGACCAGCTGTTCTCCCTTCCAGGCGCTGACCCCGTCCAGCGTGTGTCCTGAGGGCTGGACCGCCTACAGGGGGCGCTGCCACATGGTGAGCCGGTCCGTGGCCAGCTGGGCCAGCGCCCACAGAACCTGCTCTCTGCTGTAAGTACCATCTGGTTCTGTTTGGGCAAACAGAACCAGCCTCTGGTTCTGATAGAAATCCTGCCCTCTGACCTCTGCAGGTGAAACATGAATTCTGACCGAACTGTCTGCAGTGATGAGGGTCAAAGTTCAGCTTGGTTCTGATGCTGTCAATACGTTAATTGGTCATTAGATTATTGAGGGTTTTTAATGATTTTGATTAGTTAAATGTTTTTACTGATCAACTGGGAGGAAAACCAGTAAGCGGCTGGTTCTGGCTGTTACCACGGTAACCTCATATTCAGGCATCCTATAAACTGTTGGAGCTCCAGCAGGTCGGGTTCTGATCAGAGAAATCGACTCAAGACAGAAACAGAACCACGAGAGAATAAAACTAATCTGTCATAAAACTATCCATCCATCGTCTGCCGCTTATCCGGGTCGGGTCGCGGGGTCAGCAGCCTAAGAATGGAGGCCAGGCTTCTCTCTCCCAGCCACTTGTTCCAGCTCCTCCGGGGGAATCCCACGGCGTTCCCAGGCCAGCCGGGAGACATCGTCCCTCCAGCGTGTCCTGGTCTTCTCTCCTCACAGGGAGCCTCCATCCTGACCAGATGCCCGAGCCTCAACTGGCTCCTCTCCATGTGGAGGAGCAGCAGCTCTAGTCTGATCCCTCCAGGATGACTGAGCTTCTCTCCCTAAGGAAGAGCCCAGACACCCTATGGAGGAAACCCATTTCGGCCGCTTGTATCAGTGATCTCGTTCTTTTGGTCATGACCCAAAGCTCATGACCATGACCTCTGAGTAGAGCTCATGGTGGACTTCTCCAAGTCCACCAAACACATGTGGACCGGTTGGGCAAACTCCCAGAACCCTCCAGGACCCTCTGAGGGTGTAGAGCTGGTCCAGTGTTCCACGACCAGAACCAGAACCACACTGCTCTTCCTGAATCCGAGGTTCAGCTGTCCAATGGACCCTCCCTCTCCAGGACCCCTGAATAGACCTTGCTAAGGAGGCTGAAGAGTGTGACCCCCTATAATTGGAGCACACCCTCCGGTCCCCCCTTTTTGAACAGGGGCACCACCACCCAGTCTGCCAATCCAGGGGAACTGCACCCGATGTCCATGCCATACTGCAGAGTCACGTCAGCCAACACAACCCTACAACATCCAGAGCCTTGAGGAACTCCGGCCAGATGTCATCCAGCCCTGGGGCCCTGCCACCGAGGAGCTTTTTAACCACCTCGGCCCCAGAGATTGGAGAGCCCGACCCAGAGTCCCCGGGCTCAGCTTCCTCAATGGAAGGCATGTCGGTGGGATTGAGGACGTCCTCCAAGTATTCCGTCCACCGGGCCCCAACATCCTGAGTCGAGGTCAGCAGCCCACCACCCCCACTGGAAACAGTGTTGGTGTTGACCACCAACAGGTTTCAGGGTTGCCACCGCGACAGGCACAGACAACCATGCAGCTGCAGCTCCGACAAGCCGCCTCGACAATGGAGGCATAGAACATGGTCCACTCGGACTCCATGTCCCCCACCTATGGACAATCTGTGACAACAACAGAACACCACTCGAGTTCAGATCGGGGGGCAGGGAGGGCCGTTCCTCCCAACCACGCCCCTCCAGGTCTGACTGTCAACATGATCGTTGAAGTCCCCCAGCAGAACGAGTCCCCAGGAGGGGCTCTCTCCAGGACCCCCTCTAAGGACTTCAAGAAGGGTGTGATCACCCATCCCACCCTGCATCCGACCCCTTTGGCCCCTCTCATAGGTGGTGAACCCTAACCCCACCCATCAGCCCACCATGTTTAGTTTAGTTTGATCAAAGCTAAACTTTGATCAAACAGGAAAACACAGCGCAGCATCTCGCCGATGGCAGAAGCTCCTCCAACGGGTGGAGAGCAGGAGGAAATAATTGCTCTGTCTGGGGGGAATCAGCGGCTGACCTCTGACCCTACCAAAGGTCACAGCGTTGGTGGGCAGCTGGAAGCGGCTGATGTTTCCTGATGTTTCCTGTGTTTCAGCTTCAACAGCAGCCTGAGCAGCGTGCACTCCAGGAAGGAAGCCGCCTGGATGTGGAGGCTGGCGGGGAGGAAGTCCTTCTGGATCGGTGGGAACGTTTCCGTCACTCCACCTTCAACGAACCCAATTTCTGCTGCTGACGTTGTCTGTCGTCCTCAGGTCAATCTGGAGGTCACGATCTCTGGGTGTGGGACAAAGGTCATTCAGCCAGACTCCAGGGGGCGCCGGCCAGCCGGGATGAAGCTGGCTTCGGCTCAGACTGTGTGCTGGTTGAAAACCCCAGAAGATGGATTCCTACCAACTGCTCAGCCGAAGCCCAGCATTCATTCATCTGTTCCTCAGAGCCGCCGCCGTGATGGCGCCAAACGCCTGCCCTCTCGCGGGGATGCGCATCGCTCCAAACTCTCGCATATTGATGAGAAAACGGACTCAAATGTGACCAAAGTTTCTTGTTTGTAACAATGTCACGTTTCTTAAGATGTGAAGCCTGAAACGTTGGTTTTATTTCACATTCATTGACATAAATAGTTTCACAGCTTTATTGATTGATGAGAGTTGAAGGTTTTCCAGTGAACATTTTCTCCAGATGGTTTGAAATCCCCAGATTTTTCTTTTAATACCATAATAGTTTAAAGCTTTACAAGACAGAGACCCATCATGCAGAACATTTTCTATCATCTTTAACTGTCTAGTCTATTAATGTAGGAAGGATGCATTTTCATTTCTGAGCCTAATATTTGCATCCTGACTATTGTCCTGTTGATATGAAACCAGGAGCTCAGAGAACAAGAGTCATTATGTAGAAAAGGTGAAATCATCTGAACTCTTTGTTTCTTCAAGTTATCAGGTCAATGCATTTTACGGCAAAGCAAATTATTAGCTTATTAATCTGCAGGTTCTTTATGTTTTCCTCCAATATTATCCAATTGATATAAAACAATAGAATAGCTGTTGAATATTCTATTTGTATATTTTCATGTATATATTCATCTTCATGGTTTCATCCTCAAGATTACGCATTTTTTTTTCATTTTTATTTTTTATTAGAACCAAAAGAAGAAGAAAAAAATATACGTATATAAATATATATATATATACATATATATATACACATCTCACTATGGAATATGCTGATATTCACTAATCAACACAAGAAGTACAGTCCTGACGAAACACAAAAATAAAAATTCCAATATTATAGTTCAGCCTCTTTTTTCCCCAACAGAAAAGAAAAATTAAACAGTATAACTAAAAAAGAAAAAAAATCAAACTAAGCCCCCCCTTCAGCTCAAAGTCAACCTGATGGAAATAAAATAGATAATCAGTTATCAGATATGAATACCCATATTTCTAACCAAAACAAAATTCAGCGACATGCACCTTTAGTCGGGCAAAACTTCCAAGTTTGAAAAATAGGAAAGAAAACATTTCCATTTTTGATAAAACTTCTCTGTCAGCCTTAAAGGTCTCAAGCTTCAACAAAAACATGATGTGTTTAACCAAGAGGGACATTTATCATTTATTAACATTTATCATCATTTATTAACATTTATCATCATTTATTAACATTTATTTATATCATTTATTAACATTTATATCATTTATTAACATTTATCATATTTATTAACATTTATTAACATTTATATCATTTATTAACATTTATCATCATTTATTATCATTTATCAATTTATACATTTATACATTTATATATTTATTATCATTTATCAGCCTTCCAATGTAACAGTAAAGTTCGTCTTGCCAATAAAGATGTAAAAGCAGAAATTTCCATTTCATCAGAACTCAGCACTAAAGTAGAGCCAAGGACCAAATACATCAACAGATGGACATGGTTGAAAATTTACTTTCAGAACAGAAGACATAATTCAGAAGTAATTGGACCAAAAATGATATAATTTGGGGCAAGAACACGTGGTCCAGATTGCAGGCGGAGCCGTTGCATTTATCACATATATCCAGAACGTCCAGGTAAATCGGTTCTCTAGATTTAGAGAAATGAATCCCATGTACAACTTGAAATTGAATCAAACTGAGACGAGCACAAGATGAAGATCAGATTCTGTCAATCATCCCAAATATCTCGGCTCAGATGGATTCCCAGCTCTTCATCCCAGGCATTTCGAATTTTCCAATTACAATCAGCCCTTAGATTATTTAAAATAAAACTGTAAATCTTTCTGAAGTGGATTATATGTAATAATATTTTCCCAGGACTCTTCAGGGTGTATAGAAGAAACATTTGAGAAACATTTAGAGGCAAACTTCCAAACTCGTCAGTAACGAAACCAGTGTGAACCAGGAAAATAGATTCACAAAGCTATCAATGTATATCAGTTTCTGATTTGTTTTAAACCTCTATCACACCAAACTGAAAATGACGGGTCAGAAAGAGACGGAGGAAACAAGAGGTTGTTAGTCCAGGGGCAGAAAGACGAGGCAGCAATAAACTTAAAGCGTCTTCAGAAATGAAACCAGATTTTTAGTGTATTAAGAAGAACTTGATTATTAGTGAATAAAGAGGGTTTTATAGGCAATGAAGAAAAAAATCGGACCAGATAATGAAGACCCAGTACACAAAGACAGCTCCAATTTGCACCAAGGAGAACTGGCTGATTTTAACCAATAAGTCATTTTGTGTATGTGAGCAATAATCAGGCAATGCACTGAGTTTACATCTTTGCAACTTGAGGAGGTTTCCCTTCCCAATAAGCCACTAATCAACCTTTTCAAGGAATCAAAAAAGATTTTTGGCATAAAAAGAAGAAAATACTGAAATAAAAAACAAATGTAGGTAAGACAACATTAATTCTACCCAAAAGGGAGAGAGGAAGATTAGGCCAACTCTGGAAATCAGATGCCGTCTTTGAGCCAGATAAAGAACGTGTCACATTTATACCTGGATATTAAAATCCTGAGACTGATTTTGAATGGAAAGTCAGAATGTTGAAGACCACAAGCAGTGGTGTTTATCGGAAAGCATTTACTCTTTTACAAATTCAATTTGTAGCCTGAAAAGCAGCAAAAATTATTTAATATACACAAAACAGAAGGGAGAGAAGTAGCAGGATTAGATACAGATAGCAACAGATCATCTGCATAGGAGGACAGTTTCTATTTTGACCCATTTGAAAAAAACCCTCTCAACGAGGGGATGCAGGCAATGCGATGGACGAAGGCTGCAATAATAAAAAGCAAAGGCGACAACGGGCAGCCTGGACGTGTTCCACACCCGAGAGGGAAATAATCTGAGAATATACCATCACTATGGACACTGGCTTTGGGAGACGCATCAAGGAGACGGATCCAAGAAACAAACCTATCACCGAATCCGAACTTCTTCAGAACCACAAACAAGTATTCCCACTGCAGCCGGTCCAAAGCCTCTTCAGCATCGAGGGAAATGACCATTTCAGGTAAATCAGAAGATGCTTTGAATAGACCACATTAAAAAGGGTGTTCTTATTAAAGAATAACTGATGCCCCTTGACAAACATTTGCTCTTCAGATAGAAGCAAAGCGAAGGCCTTCTCCAAATATACCTTTACATCTACATTGAACCTGATGGGCTTTAGGAACCGCATAAAGTTGGTCCTTTTTGTGAAGTAAAACTAAAGTCGCCTGTGTTGATGTTGGAGGCAACGTCTTTCAACGAGCTCTAAAGACTCGTTAAGCCAATAATAGAGGCGCCAATTTTCTATAAACCTTTTATAAAATTCAATGGGAAACCCAACAGGTTTGTTTTACTGTAGCGTTTTTATTGAATTTATTAGCGAGTGAGAAATTCATGCTCCTTGCAGGATCCATATCAATAGCAGGAATGGAAAGACTGAAGAAATTCTTCCATTTTATTATTATCTGTGGGAAATTCTGATGAATATAAAGAATAAAATGATTCATTTGGTTGGGGTCGGTTGTCATTAGCTGTTGGATAATACAAGGTAATAAACGAGATTTGACCCGACGCCTTGTTGCCGTGTTCAGATGAACCTTTACTGTGTGAAAGGAAGCGTTCAGCTTCTTTGGTAGAAATGAAATCAGTCTCTGATTCAACACCCATTCGCTCTGGAAATAATTCTGGTGAGGGTTTGATGGCCGTTGCTAATTCAGTAAGCCTGGAGTTTTGTCTTTTTTTAGACGTGTATGAAATGATTTGTCCGCGGCGATAAGACTGAAGTGTTTCCCATAACAGTGAATGGGAACGAAGTCGTTCTTGTTAAACACCAAAAACTCATCAATTGCATTAGAAATAAAGTTGCAAAATTCTTCATCTGCCAGTAAGAAAGGATTAAATAAAGGTCAACTGAATATAATAATAATAATAACGGAGCCTGAATATCTAATAATAACGTTACATGGTCTGATATTATTATACTCAAATAATCAGAGAAAACTACACATGAATTGAGAGCCTGGTCAATAAAAAATAATCAATTCTGGAACAAGAGTGATGGTTTTGGGATTTCCACGGTGAGACCACGCCGCCTCGCCGAATCAGAGAACTTGAGCCGTTGAAGATTTAGTTCAATTGCAGGATTAAATCGGTTCAACTCTGGATCAATGACACAGTTCAAGTCTCACCTAAAATTAGCGAATGTGAATCCATAAACAGGAGGCTGCTCAATAATCTATTTGCAAACTCAGCATCATCAATGTGTGGAGCACATACGTTCACCAGAAGAACCTTTTTCTGCATTAATATTCCAGCGACTCACATATTACCAGATTAATCAGCTCTAACATCAGTGGCCAGAATTGTACAGTTTTACTCATCAAAATGGCTCCTCTTGATTTGGAATTAAAATCTGAAAGAAAAACCTGATTCATCACGTAACCTATGATGATCCTTGATGAGAAGATGAGTCTCTTGTAAAAACACTAGCGAAGGTTCTGACCTCTGGAGACGGGAAAAGACTTTTGATCTTTTAACAGGATGACCCATGACCTTCATATTCCAGCTAATGAAACGAAGAGAAGAGCCTGGTCCTGCCATACCAGATCTACGGCGGTATTAACCACTGGATGAAAACAACGCTAGCATTAGCTCAGCTCCATAGTTGAGCTCTGACTGAACTATTTGACTTTTGGAAATTTTGACTCAAACTCAGGAAAGTTCCAGGTTTTTTCTTCAAAAATTCTGAATTTTATCTAAATATTTTCTAGGGCTTTTCTTGCATATTTTCTCCTTTTCAAATTTTTTTTTAAAATTTTTAAAAATTTTTTATTTTTTTGTGGTTATTACTGGTTCTGGTGGTTCATATCCAAACCCTAAAGGATCTCCTCTTCCTCTGTCTCATCCAGGTTTTTATGTTCCTCCACTTCTTCTCCCATGATGGAAATGGGCTTTGACCTTTGACCCTGTTGCTCTGGAAACCAGCAATCATGTCCTTTGTTTTGTCCGCATTTCAGATGATTTGACTGTTCCCTCCGTGACCCAAAGCGATCCACCAGCTCTCTGCACTCAACCTCTGATAAACCATCACCTGCAGAATAATCTGAGTATCTCTGTAATCTGAGTATCTCTGTAATCTGAGTATCTCTGTAATCTGAGTATCTCTGTAATCTGAGTATCTCTGTAATCTGAGTATCTCTGTAATCTGAGTATCTCTGTAATCTGAGTATCTCTGTAGAGGACAGAAGTCAGACTCGCTCTGGAAGTCTGAAGTGCAGAGGGAAAAGGAGCGACCGGAGCCGGACCGGACCGGAGCGGAGCAGGAGCGGACCGGAGCGGAGCAGGAGCGGACCGGAGCGGACCGGAGCGGAGCCGGACCGGACCGGAGCCGGAGCGGACCGGACCGGAGCCGGAGCCGGAGCGGAGCGGACCGGAGGGAGCCGGAGCGGACCCGGAGCGGACCGGAGCGGAGCCGGACCGGAGTCCTGCGGTCGGCCACCGGGTGACCGGATCCTCAGAGCTGCTGCTGTGTCCAGATGTTCCCCAACACCAGTATGATCAGGCAGCTGTAATCACATAGGTATTATTGTTATGATGGCTGAGCCAAGAACCTGTATCAACAAGCTGCCATCGATGTTCTCGCTCCGATTCAGACGCAAAACATCCAGAGATCCTGATCCTTCGGCTTCAGGATGACGGCGCCGGGCCAGAGGACTGGAGCGGCCTGGTGGAGCCACTGGACCCATTATGGTCCCACTGGTCTCACCAAGAGTTGACCCACTGATGGACAAATCCTCACCGTCAAAGTCATACTTTTCCTCTGAGATTCACAAATACTAATGATGTTCGTCTCGTCGGTGAGTTTGAGCAAAGACTTGTAGGAAGTCTGGATGTTTCTGCGTGTCGTGAGCAGCATCTTCCAGCTTCCATGTCTCCTGATCAACACCAGGACTTTGTTTGACGTTGCCATCAAGGTCATGTCTGCCGTTCCAGACTGGTCTGCAGGTCGAGCTCCTTTGCCTCTGTCTGTCCCTGAAATTGTGCTGGTTAGTGCGGATGGGCCAGTCTGGACCCGAACACAGAATACTTCCAGCTTGTTCTGGACAGATAACTAATCTGTTGCAGGGACTTTCCATCAGAACTTAATAGCAACTTCAGTTTATCTCCTTGGTTAGCTTCTTTCAGAGAGTCAGAGGTCATCAGCAGAACCAGAACTCCTCGTCTGAACCGGATCTCAGAACCAGAGGACCTGAGAGTTGACCTCTGATCCCAGGCCTCTGGCTCCTTGACTCACCCCTCAGTCCAGACTGAAACCATCAGATAAGAACAACTGGAGCCACAAAACATCTAACAGCATGAAGCTAACGCGTTAGCCACCATCATATTGTTGTAGCAGAAACTTCACCAAAGTTTCTGTTTAGGGATTTACAGTTGGTTGAATCAGAGATTCACCCGACCACAGGGGTCGGGTGCATTGTGTGATGGCCGAGGGAGGGGGTCCTGGCGGTCCGATCCTCGGTTGCAGAAACTGGCTCTTGTGACCTCTCTGGTGGTGAAGGAGCCGTAGCTGGTGTGTGAGGCTGAGAGGTTCCGGCTAGAAATAGTCGGTCTCACCTCAACACCGTCGGCAACTTCCACTCTGGAGTTGCCCACGGTGAGAGGCGTCGAGCAGGGGTGGGCATACTTGTTGCTCCCCATCTTGGCGCCTGTACGTTGGCGCCAAGATACCCTCTCATTCACCCCGGTGAACGAGAGGGTAGCCTCCCTCCGCCTACGGGTGGGGGGACGGGTTCTGACTGTTTGTGCTTACGGGCCAAATGACAGTTTAGCCTACCCACCCTTTTTGGAGTCCTTGGAGGGGGTACTGGAGAGTGCCCCTCCTGGGGACTCCCTCGTTCTGCTGGGAGACTTCAACGCTCACGTGGGCAACGACAGTGAGACCTGGAGGGGCGTGGTTGGGAGGAACGCTCCCTCCGATCTGAACTCGAGTGGTGTTCTGTTGCTGGACTTCTGTGCTCGTCACGGATTGTCCACAACGAACACCATGTTCAGGCATAAGGGTGTCCATATGTGCACTTGGCACCAGGACACCCTAGGCGGCAGTTCGATGATCGATTTTGTCATCGTTTTGTCAGATCTGCGGCCGTATGTCTTGGACACTCGGGTAAAGAGAGGCGCGGAGTTGTCCACTGACCACTACCTGGTGGTGAGTTGGCTCCGGTGGTGGGGGAGGATGCCGGTCAGACCTGGCAGGCCCAAACGTGTTGTGAGGGTCTACTGGGAACGTCTGGCGGAGTCCCCCATGAGACAGAGCTTTAACTCCCATCTCTGGCAGAGCTTCGAACACGTCCCGGGGGAGACGGGGGACATTGAGTCCGAGTGGACCATGTTCCGTGCCTCCATTGTCGAGGCGGCTAATCGGAGCTGTGGTCGCAAGGTTATCGGTGCCTGTCGTGGTGGCAACCCTCGAACCCGTTGGTGGACACCTTTGGTGAGGGATGCTGTCAGGCTGAAGAAGGAGTCCTATCGGGCCTTTTTGGCCTGTGGGACTCCGGAAGCAGCTGATGGGAACCGGCGGGTGAAGCGGCTTGCAGCTCTGGCGGTTGCTGAGGCAAAAACTTGGGCGTGGGAGGAGTTCGGAGAGACCATGGAGAAAGACTTCCGTATGGCTTCGAGGCGATTCTGGTCCACCATCCGGCGTCTCAGGAGGGGGAAGCAGTGTAGCACCAACACTGTTTACAGTGGGGGTGGTGTGCTGCTGACCTCGACTCAGGATGTTGGGGCCCGGTGGACGGAATACTTGGAGGACGTCCTCAATCCCACCGACATGCCTTCCATTGAGGAAGCTGAGCCCGGGGACTCTGGGTCGGGCTCTCCAATCTCTGGGGCCGAGGTGGTTAAAAAGCTCCTCGGTGGCAGGGCCCCAGGGCTGGATGACATCTGGCCGGAGTTCCTCAAGGCTCTGGATGTTGTAGGGTTGTGTTGGCTAACGCGACTCTGCAGTATTGCATGGACATCGGGGGCAGTTCCCCTGGATTGGCAGACTGGGGTGGTGGTCCCTCTGTTTAAAAAGGGGGATCGGAGAGTGTGCTCCAATTATAGAGGGATCACACTCTTAAGCCTCCCTGGCAAGGTCTATTCGGGGGTACTGGAGAGGAGGGTCCGTCGGATAGTCGAACCTCGGATTTTGGAAGAGCAGTGTGGTTTTCGTCCTGGTCGTGGAACACTGGACCAGCTCCTGGAGGGTGCATGGGAGTTCGCCCAACCAATCTACATGTGCTTTGTGGACTTGGAGAAGGCGTTCGACCGTGTCCCTCGGGGTGCCCTGTGGGGGGTTCTCCGGGAGTATGGGGTACCGGGCCCTTTGATACGGGCTGTCAGGTCCCTGTATGACCGGTGTCAGAGTCTGGTCCGCATTGCCGGCAATAAGTCGGGGCTCGTTCCCAGTGAGGGTTGGACTCCGCCAGGGCTGCCCTTTTTCACCGATTCTGTTCATTACTTTTATGGACAGAATTTCTAGGCGCAGCCAGGGTGTTGAGGGGATCCGTTTTGGTGGCCTTAGGATTGCATCTCTGCTTTTTGCGGACGATGTGGTCCTATTGGCTTCATCGGGACGTGATCTTCAGCTCTCACTGGAGCGGTTCGCAGCCGAGTGTGAAGCGGCCGGGATGAGGATCAGTGCCTCCAAGTCTGAGACCATGGTCTTGAGTCAGAAAAGGGTAGAGTGCCTTCTCCGGGTCGAAGGAGATGTCCTGCCCCAAGTGGAGGAGTTCAAGTATCTCGGGATCTTGTTCACGAATGAGGGAAGAAGGGAGCGTGAGATCGACAGGCGGACTGGTGCAGCGTCCGCCGTGAAACCGGCGCTGTACCGGTCCGTCGTGGTGAAGAGAGAGCTGAGTCAAAAAGCGAAGCTCTCAATTTACCGGCCGATCTACGTTCCTATCCTCATGTATGGTCATGAACTTTGGGTAATGACCGAAAGAACGAGATCGCGGATACAAGCGGCCGAAATGAGTTTTCTCCGTAGGGTGGCTGGGCTCTCCCTTAGAGATAGGGTGAGAAGCTCGGTCATCCGGGAGGGACTCAGAGTAGAGCCGCTGCTCCTTCACATCGAGAGGAGCCAGTTGAGGCTCGGGCATCTGGTCAGGATGCCTCCTGGACGCCTCCCTGGTGAGGTATTCGTCCCACCGGGAGGAGGCTCCCGGGGAAGACCCAGGACACGCTGGAGGGACTACGTCTCTCGGCTGGCTTGGGAACGCCTCGGGATTCCCCCGGAGGAGCTGGAGGAAGTGGCTGGGGAGAGGGAAGTCTGGGCCTCCCTTCTTAGTGCTACCCCCACGACCCGACTCCGGATAAGCGGCAGAAGATGGATGGATGGATGGATGGATGGATGGATGGATGGATGGATGGATGGATGGATGGATGGATGGATGGATGGATGGATGGATGGATGGATGGATGGATGGATGGATGGATGGATGGATGGATGGATGGATGGATGGATGGATGGATTTCTGATGCTCTAATTACACACAAGGATTCTATAACGTACACTTTATTGTAAATTACTTTAACAGCTGGTATGCAGATGAAAACGATGAGCTCGAAATTATAATTTAGAACTAATAAGAATGAATAATTAGCTCTAAAACTAATTACTGACAGTTAATCTGAGCCAGTTTGACGATTTCTGATGAGTCTGATCGATTCCAAAACTGTTTTTCAGCCCAGCATCAGTGTCACTGTCATTGGTAACCAGCTAACAGCTAACCAGTCTCTCCTAGCTGTCAATGCTAACCAGCTAACTAGCCTCTGTTGTTCTGCAGCGGTTGCTCCGCCATAACCCTCCTCTGCTCTGATTGAGCGGCAGCTGCAGTTCTTGTCTTAACCAGCAGAGGGCGCTGCAGGTGTTCAGCGAATCAGAAGAACAACAGAAGTCAGTTAAAACGATTCTCGTTTTATTCAGAGCCCTGAGTCGTTGTGCTTCTTCCTGCTCTCCTCCAGACAGACAATCAGAAGCTGCTATTTACAGAGTCGGCCCACAGGAAGTGAATACGGCCGTCGTCATGGAAATGAGCAGAGGGGAGGGGCCTAGCTGAGGATTTTGTAGTAGGGGTGGAGGGGAAGAGAGGAGGTGAAGGCTCTGATGTCAGTGATGAGGGTGGCGTTCTTCAGGGGGGCCGACATCGCCGGCAGGAAGGTCAGCTCGCTCACCGGGCCGTAGGAGGAAGGGGCGGAGCCAGTGGGGTTCTGATGGGGCGGGTCGTTCTCCTCCACCCCAAAACCCACCACCTGATGAAACATGCAGGGTGATGACATCACCACAACAAACCAGTTCCACCCTGGTTGTGGTTCTGGTTCTGCTCAGGTCTAGCAGTCTTTTAACCAGCAGAACTTTCCGCCCCAGTGGACCTCAGAACCAGAACCATCATGGCTGCACTCACATGCACGCTGAGCTTCCTGCTGCAGTTGCCACGGTGATCCAGGAACCAGGAAACCAGCTGCTCCCGGCTGAAGCCTTTCAGAACCTCCACCTGCAACATGCGACCAGGTCAGACCGGACCCATCTGGACCCCCAGTGGGACCCATCTGGACCCCCAGTGGGACCCATCTGGACCCCCAGTGGGACCCATCTGGACCCCCAGTGGTTCCTGCTCACCTCCCTGCTGAGCCGGTCGAACAGGTACTGCTGCGTCGCCACCTCGTACCAGTTGCGCTCCACCTCTTCGCCCAGGTGAGCGTCCTCACACTCCTTCAGCTTGATGAGCGCCGTCACCTGGGCGGCGAAGCATTCTTCGCTCAGAGACGCCAGGCGCCCGCCGAAGCTCACCAGGAAGTCCTCGATCTTCTGCTCCACCAGCTCTGAGCTGAGACAGGAAGTGACATCACAGTGGAGCTGGCATTCCGGCGCGCCAACTCATGACGACGAGAACCAACAGACCCGGCTGGGTCGGTCACCATGACCAGCACCAAGAAATTGCTAATCAGCTATTAGCAGGGCTAATTTTTAGCTTAGCACTTTCGCTAACATTGAAAAAAAAGCAGCACACTTCGCTACTTAGCTTCCCAGAAGCGAATCTTTCTGGAGAAAGATTGAATTAACTGGTTATTTTCAGGTGAATAAATGGTTAGTAGCATTGACCAAGTTAGCGCTTTAGTGTTAGCTTCCACTAAACTCCATGTTGGTGTAGCGCCTTAGCAGAACTAATGTTTAGCGTTTGCACAGCCAGCAGATGAGTTAGCATTAGCCACCACTACAAGAAGTCAACAGAACAGAGCAACCTACTCACCTGAACTTGGTGGCCTGCGTTTCCACGGTAACGGAGAACCCCAAAACACCTGAGGTATTCCTGAAGGTCGGAAACACCTGGTACCTGCAGGTCAAAGAGGACGGGAAGAACCTCTGGACCAGAACCCTCTGGAATAAAACGATCTGACCCACAACTGACCGATCCAGTTGGGACACGGTACCAAGTAGTCCCAGCTGTGTCCCAGCTGGTACCAGCTGGTACCAGCAGGTGACAGCAGCCAGAAGAACCGGATCAGGTGATCTGACCAGGCTGGGTTCAACAGAACCGCGGTCCTGGCCCGGTACTGACTCACTTACCCCAGCATCTCTTTGGTCCTCAGGAAGTCAAAGCACGGCTCCTCCATGAGCATCTGGAACCAGACAGGGACTCTAAGGAACTGCAGGTTCTGGAGCGGTCCAGGAGGTTCTGGATTCCACTTACCACCATCAGCTCCATCAGAGCGTGCTCCCGGAGCGTCTTCAGGCCCGACTGCAACACAGAGACCAACAGAACCTCCAGAACTTCACCAAGATCCGGGTCAACACATTGACGAGACATTCTGGCCCGGTTTGGAGCCGTTAGGATCCAAAGAGAACTCTCAGTAACATTTACAGGGGTTTCCATGGTAACTAACAAGGACACAGCAATCAGCAGCACCAACACCTGAGACCGCCTGAGTCCAGAACCAACCGGGTTCTGAGCTCACCTGGTAGTACACAGTGACCTCAGAGTTGGCGTCTCCTCGATTCAGAGACTTCACCCTGCAGAGGTGGTGTCTCCGAGGAAGATCCACCACCTGGAACTGAACAGGGACCTCTGCAGGCGGAGCCCGGAACTGCAGCTTCCTGAACAGCCAATCACAAAGAGAAGGACGGGTCAGAATGGGTCAGAATGGGTCAGAATGGGTCAGAATGGGTCAGAACCAGCAGGACGGGTCAGAACCAGGTAACCACAAACCATCCTTAGCTAGCAGTGGCAGGATGAGAGGCCGTTCCCCTGTGAGGGTCAGAATCAGGTCAGCTGATATTGACAGCTACAGATTGGTTTTATCGCATTATTGGTTCTGATTGGACCTGCACACTGGACTCTTGTTCGTGGCCAGATACTCACTCAGTAAAATACTGCAGGAACTCGATGGACTCCTGTTGGAGAGACAGCAACACATTACGACAGCCAGCCCGGCCCTGTGTGTGTGTGTGTGTGTGTGTGTGTCTCACAGTGCTGGTAAAGTTCCCCTGGACCAGGCCCTCGGCGTAAAGCTCCTCCTTCAGCGCTGCAGCGAACGCCATCAGCTGTTGGACCTGCAGGCCCTCGGTCAGGACCCGGTACTTCTGGACCACAGACCAGCGGTGGCGCTCCAGGATCAGCAGCCGGACGTCCCTGAACAGGCGAAGCACCTGGTTACGGAAGACTCCTCCCCTCTGCTCCGATTGGCTGCCGGGCAGCTGTCTCCACCCACCTTCCCAGTCGGTCGTGTTTGATGAGGATGTTGAAGTAAGTCTTCTTCAGCTGCTCCGCGAACATGCTGAAGACGCTCGGCTCGGTGCTGAAGTCCGCCAGCTGATCCACGATCAGTTTGAGCAGCAGCTGTGAGGAAGAGGAGCGCCGCTCAAAACCACGACGGGTTCCGGCAGAACCGTTCTTCTACCGGACCCGGCTGAGAAGGCGTCCTCACTGGCAGCTTGTGGTTGAAGCCCTTCAGACGGATCACCATGCCGTGTTCTCCCGCCATCAGCTTGTACTCCAGCTGCGCCACGTCGGCCTCGTAGGCCGGCTCGGCCAGGTTGTGGGCCAGGATGTTGATGAAGAGGTCAAACAGGACCAGACTGAGGGAGGAAGACGAGTCGGTCAGCGGCAGACTGCCTCATGTCACGGGCACTCTATTGACGTTGACTGGGCCGCCTCAGGGTTTGGTGGTCTAGCGGTGTGTGTGTGTGTGTGTGTGTGTGTGTGTGTGTGTGTGTGTGTGTGTGTGTTCGGGTGGGTTCTTACTTGTCAGGACTCTGCTGGATGATGGGAGAAATCAGGTGGAAGCGGATGTAAGCTGAAAGAGATTGAGGATGCAGCAGTGAGGAGGAGACGTTCAGCTCTCCAGAACATTCCTGACCTTCCTGTAGGAACTTCCTGCACCATCAGGCTGGTGTGGAAAGCTTCCTGCTTCCTGCTTCCAACACAGCAATCCTCTCCTCACCTGGTATCTGAATCATTTCTGAGGAACATTTCTCCTCATCTCACCTTTGGGGATCTTGAACTTGTTGTCCTTCTTGTACCACAGAGCCCCTTGCTCCAGGGCCAGGATCCGGACCGGGAACTCCGTGTCCGGGCAGTCGGACTTCTTCAGGTTGAAATCCGTGGCTGCGGCAGAGAGAAGTGAGACCATGAGCAGAACGTCTGGCCATCGCTCAGGCCTCCGGCAGCATCACAATGATCCATCCATTCCAGGTTTCTGAACTGGGCTTCAGCTGGAGCTCGGACCGAACCGGAACCGCCCTGCAGCTGAAGGCCGACTGACCGATGAAGCGGTTCTCTGCAGGAAGATGAAGGTCCAGGTTCAGCTCGAAGTCGGATGCCCAGCGCTGCTCCCACTCTTCTGGGATGTCTGAGGACACGGACACCATGAAAACCCGCTCCGGGCACAGTCTGGTTCTGAAGGGCGGCGGACCGGGTCCGGGCCGGTTCTAACCGGGCCGTACCTTCGCAGCTGTAGCTGGTACCGAACCACTTCTCCTGCAGCGGGCAGCTGCCTTCGTTCTCTGGAGCCAGCAGCAGCAGGTTGGCTCGGAGCGGCGTCAGCAGCGACAGGGCGGATCCGATCACCTGAGCACAAAGACCCCGGGTCAGAACCAGGTCGGAACCCGGACTAGAACCGGGCCGGCTGGCTCACCTCGGGGTCATAGTGGAACATGAGCTGGTCTCCGGTCAGGAGGTCCGGTTTGGGGAACAGCTGCATGTTCTCACAGATGTTCTCCACAAACTCGATCGGATCCGTCTGTGAAGCAGAACAGAGGAAAGTTCTGTCTCGATTACGGGTTCTAGAACCTGCTGCCGGTACCTGGGTCACCAGAACCTGGTTCTGTGGAGGGTCTGTACCTGCTCCTGGTACCGGAACTCGTTGTCTTCGATCTTCTGAATTTCCTCATAGATCCTGAAACAGAACAGGTTCTAGTTAGGAACCGTTCCCTCCTCACGGTACCAAATGGACTGTCTTAGCGGTTCTGTTCATTAGTTCAGATCAGAACCTCCCAGCTGACTGAGTCGGACCTCTCCTGCGGTCCCAGGTTCTGCAGCATCTTCAGGTACTGGAACACCAAGTGGACCACCTTCAAACAGAACCACATCGTCATCACCAGGTGTTCGTTGAGAGTTCTGGGCCAGGCGTGTCCGGGTCCGGACCTGGAAGAAGTTCTGGTAGCCCAGGTCAGTCAGCGTGATGGAGATGGAGAAGATGGAGTAGGTGGAGTTCTGATCAAAGCCCGACTCGCTGTTTCCCCCGTACAGAGCCAGAGCCCAGCACCTGGAACCAGATAGCCGGTCAGTGACTGATCTGGGTCAGAACCCAGCACCCGGAACCAGGATGACCCAACCAGGCCGTCCAGAACTCACCTCTTCCGCAGCAGAGACAGGATGCTGCCGGTTCCCTCGTGTCCCATCAACCAGGAGATGTAATGAAGAGGCTTCACCCTGAGGGTGCAGAGGAGGTTCTGGTTCCGACGGACAAACTTACAACGCAGTGGCAGGTTCTGCTATCTAAGGCTAAAGCACTGGTCACAAACATCATCTGCACTAATGTCAACGCAGCGTCCACCCTTCAGGCTCCTGACCACAGCAAGGCGTCGTGACGGACGTCTGAGGACGGAGGACAGTCTGCAACCGACTGTCTTCACCTGGTTCAGGCTCCAGCAGCATTTACAACCGTTACAACTAATTAGCTCAAAAACCAACCCTGACCCTGACCCCAAACCTGACCCTAAACCCTAAACCCTGACCCCGACCCTAAACCCTAAACCCTGACCCCGACCCTGACCCTAAACCCTGACCCTTCCTCCTGATGCGTTTCATAATCTCATCAAATTGCTGACTTTGCCATAATTCACATCACATTTATTTCACCGAGTCATAACAGCCATTTCCCTTCACAGGGTCAGGGTCAGGACCGAGGGTCAGGGTCAGGGCCCGGGTCAGGGTCAGGGTCAGGACCGAGGGTCAGGGTCAGGACCGAGGGTCAGGGTCAGGGTCAGGACCGAGGGTCAGGGTCAGGTCGTTCCAACCAGGTTAAACAGATACAAGCAAAAGTTCAAATTTTTGTTGTTATGCTGTCATGTATATTATTCTGAGACTTTTTTATATAGGAACAAATAAGATGAAACTATTTCATCCATCAAGGTGAAAATTTTCCTCTAAAACAATAAATCATTTTCATAGAATCACATTATCAACAATGTGTGAATAGAGCAAAACACTCAGCAAGCTGCAGGTAAATGTTATCATTTAGTTGGTAAAGAATAATTATTGCCTGTCAATAAATGATTTCTAATAGATTGTTATTACCAGAGGAAAACAGAAACGGCTTCATGAGCTCAGAGGGTCAAACTGATGAATACAGAGGATGGATGCTCTCTGCTAAAATATTCCTGCATCTTCCATCATCTTTCAGCAAACAGTTGAGATGAAGTTTAAAATAAAAACAGGAGGCCGTGGGTAATATAGGAAACAGCGCCCCCTTCACCTCTGGAGTGCAACGGTCCCATTTCCATATAAGGTCTGAGACTGGCAGCGGTCCGTCCCCCTTCCTGTTAGCTGTAGCAGCTCCTTCTCGCTGAAACAGCAACAGGAAGGGGCGGGACTTCCTGTTTCATTGGCGCCGCTGGGTCTGACTCACCTGTAGTGTTTCACCTGTGGGGGCAAAGCCCAGCTGACGGTCAGAGCATGGACCTTCCGGACCGGAACCACTGCAGCATGTTCAGAAGATCAGAACCAGTCAAACGGATCAGAACCAGTCAAATGGATGAGAACCGACCTCTGTAGAGCTTGTGGAAAGCTGGAGTGTCAAACGGCTGCTGCAAGTGCGAGAAGTCGGGTCGGGGTTTCCCGCTGCAGAAACATCAGAACCTCGCTTGATTGGTTGGTTTAATTGTGAAGAAGTTTTATTCGTATTAAATGATGTTCCTTTATGTGTCATATAAATGTAATGTTTTTTGTATCACAGTCAAGGTGTTTTTCTGTGCAGCTGGGAGAGGGTGTGTGTGTGTGTGTGTGTGTGTGTGTGTGTGTGTGTGTGTGTGTGTGTGTGTGTGTGTGTGTGTGTGTGTGTGTGTGTGCAGCCTCACTTGTTGGGTATGTGGATGAAGATCTCTCTCACCCACTCCTCCAGGGTTTCCAGTGACTCTGCAGCAGCCAGATGGTTGTCATGGAAACACAGACATCAGTGTTACCTCATGTGATGACATCACAGATTGGATCAGTACTTTCAGGTTTATTCTGCTGCTTTTCTTGGAGCTGATCCGAACGACGGAGCCCGGCTGTTTGACTCGGTCGGGCTGCTGCAGGTCAGAACAGAAACATTCAGACGGTTCTGACGGTTCTGACGGTTCTGACGGTACCTCTGGACTGCACCGCCAGGGTCATGTAGTGAGCAGAGTAATTTCTCCTCCAGAACTCGCGCAGCCTCTTGTAGGTGTTGATCCTCTTCTCTCGTGGCCCGTGCTTCAACGTCTGAGCGTTTCCTGAGGAGAGACACCGCGACGGTCACATGACGGGTCACATGACGGGTCACATGACGGGTCACACAACAGGACGAGTCATGTGAAGGCTGTTACCTTCCTCCTGTTGCTCTAGGCTATGGCACTGATCTGTAGGGCGGGGCTAATGGCCCGGGTTGATGACCGGGCCAGGGGGAGGGGCTAATAAGGGGGTGGGGCTAATAACAGGCCCTTGATACCCAAATATTAAAGCTCATGATAATTTAATGTTGCAACACAGACATGCTGCAACAGCAGAGCTCACGAGTTTCAGCTCCACAGAGATTCTGTCAATCTGACAGGAAGTGAACAAACCAAGAGAGTAGAAACATCAGGCTGCTGGTCGCTGATGATGAAACGACACAAATCAGTTCAGAACCGCGGATGGGTTCGGATCATTTGGACGCTTTAACTCTGGAGCGGCTAGCAGCTGCTGAAGCTCCGATTATTGAGGACGTTAAACCAGCAGCGTGGAAGTGGGAACGCAGAGGCAGCGCGCATTCGCAGCGTGTCGCAGCAGCTTCTGCTCCTCTGGATGTTTGACACTCAGCGCCATCGCACAAACTGGATGCTCTTCACCAGGCCTGATGCAGTTTACAGTAAGTCTACAGGCAATCTGCAGACAGTCTATAGGCAGTCTGCAGGCAGCCTACAGGCAATCTGCTGACAGTCTATAGGCAGTCTATAGGCAGCCTACAAGCAGTCTACAGTTAACTCACTGTGCAGAATGTCAGACCTGCTTCCTGTAACTAGTGCGGCTCTGAATCGCTGCCATCAGTCCGGTTCCAGGAACACAGTCTGCTCTGGGTTTTTCTTGCTCTCCATCCTTCTCACTTTGCGTCCAGGAAACGCAGAGTGAGTTTACAGCTGATATGGCGATGGTGAGGAGCTTTACCCAGAATGCACTTGGACACAATATGGCCGACCCACTGGTAACTTAGTGTCATAAAGTTAAACATAGGAGTGAAATAAAGCCAGTCATACAGCGAAACATTAATTCACTATCTGACACCCACTGCCACTAAAATCAGTCGGTCTGTAAAGTTCTTAGCAACCTGACTGTGTGACCCATGTGACCCGACTCATGGCCTCCTCCGGGGCCCGACGGGCCATTTGCACCTCAGCTTCCGCGTTCGGGGAAAAGCTCCGTCGTTTCCGGTCTATTGAAAATGGTATTTTCCGCAGGGCGTTTCCAAGGCAACATTAATGAAGAACATCGATCCGAAGCCCCAACAATAAGCTGGAGGTCAGCTGGACCAGATCAGAACCGCAGCTCACCCCAACAAAACTTGGCCATGGGATGTCCGGGTCGGGCCAGACTGCCAAACAGCATCTCCTTACGATGGGAATCAGACGGCCGGGCCAACTGGTACTCTGAGGACAGAACCAGAAAGGAAGCTGAGCACACGTGTTAGAGCTGCCGACCGGATCAGAACCGGGACTCACCGCTGTCCACGGCCTCCACCTCTCGGTCCACGGCATCCTGGACCATCAGAGGGCAGATGAAGAACTGGGCCCACCTGAGCACAGGAGACCCATCAGGACCGGGTCCGGCCAGGTCGGGTCGGTTCCGAGGCTTCGCTCACCTGTCCAGGGCCTCCCTGAAGAACTTCCTCTGAATGTCGAACTGGAAGACGGTCCGCTCGCAGTCGGTGGACGCGTTGTCGCTGCCGCCATGACGCTTCAGGAACGCGTCGAAATCGTTTTCCGCCGGGAACTTCTCACTTCCCATGAAGACCACTGGAGACAGAACCAGAACCAGAACAGAACCAGACCTTCAGGAGGAGTCCGGCTCCCTGCGTGATCAGCCGCCGGTCATAATGTTCTGCCTTGTTTTACACACTGTGCTCCAGGAAATGGGCGAGGCCGGGGAGGTCATCGGGGTCACTGAAGCTGCCGACGCCGACGCAAAGAGCGGCGGCTGCCTGGAGAGAAACAACCGTTAAAAATAAAAACTAAAGACGATTCAAACACAAAACATCGAGTCCAGCTAGCAGAAATAAAACATCGTTTATGGGAATTCAGAGAAAGTGAAAATATTTCTTTCTTTACTGTGACCACAAATAAAAATGGTTAGAAACTTTTCACCAAACAACAATAAACGAGACAAAAAGAAACACCAACATCTCACTTTCTAAATTCTGAATCACATTTTTAATTTTAGCTGTACAATAACTTGAATATTGTTGACAATAAAAACTCTTATCTGAGCCTTTCCAACCTGCCACCACTCAGTTCAAGACAAACTCTGATGCTTTGGTTGCCAAAAACTAAAGCTTTGACACTAATAGTGTCTTTAATCATTTCCTATCAAAATGCCAATGCGATCTAATCTAGTATTGCTTGAAACAGGAAAATCCAAGTAAACTAAGTTATGATCAGAAAACCCAACTGGAGAAAAGGAACCGTTGGATCATCTATCTCTATAAGAATTTGAGACAAAGTGAGTCCATCCTTCACTTTCAGCCGGTTGCTGATGCTGCAGCGTGGACCGGCCCGGTTCCGCCGCCACCTCACCGACTGCAGAACACGATGGAGGACCAGCTTCTGCTCCGGTTGTTATAAAGCTAGCAGAGAGGGAGAGAGAGAGGGAGAGAGAGAGGGAGAGAGGGAGAGAGAGAGGGGGAGGGAGGAGAGGGGGAGAGAGAGAGAGAGGAGAGAGAGAGAGAGAGAGAGAGAGAGAGGGGGGAGAGAGAGGAGAGAGGGGGAGAGAGAGAGGGGAGAAAGAGAATATATTTATGCATATATATATGCATACATATATCATAATATGTATATTATTATTTATGTATTATTTATATATATATATATTTGATATATTTATATATTATGTCATATATATATACATGCATATATATTTTTATTTCATCTACTATCTATTTCTTTAATTTATGCTATTTATTTATATATATATATGATGTATATATATATATGATATATATGAGAGGAGAGAGAGAGAGAGAGAGAGAGAGAGAGAGGGAGAGAGAGAGAGGGAGAGAGAGAGAGAGAGAGAGAGAGAGAGAGAGGGAGAGAGAGAGAGAGAGAGAGAGAGGGAGAGAGAGAGCAGCTGGTAACTCTTCCTCCATCTTCACCTCTGACCTGTTTCTCTGAACTCTTCTTCTTCGTTCGATCTTCATCGTCCACCTCCATCGGCTCCAGCTCCTCATCCTCTTCCTCATCGCTGTCCTCCTCCTCTTCATCAGAGCTGGCACTGGATTCTCCTTCCTCATCATCGTCCTCTTCCTCCTCGTCCTCCTCTTCCTCGCCTTCCCCGCTCTCCTCCGGCTGACCCTCGGCGTTCTCGTCCGACCCGCTGAAGTCCGAGATCAGCAGAACCCGGAGTCCATTACCGAGTTCAACGAACCTGCAGAGACCGAGACCAGCTGGAGACCGGGACCAGAACCGAGACCGGGCCCAGAACCGGGACCCACCTGTACTTCTTGGGGTCACTGGGGGACTTGACGATGTCCGGGTCTCCCTGCTCCGGCTCCACTCCTCGTCTTCCTCTTCTGGCCAGCCTCGCTTCCTGTGGCGATGGAGGCGGCGGCTCGCCCGGTTCCGGGTCGCCCGCCTGACTCGAACCGCCGGCGCCGCTCACCGACTTTTTGGTCTGAGGCATTTCTGAGTTGTGAGGAGGAAGCTGCACCTGCAGACGATTGAGGTTCATGCATAAGTTTAATGTTCAGGAAAAGCTGCCGGTTTACATCAGGGGCGGAGCCAGAGGGGGCCTGGGGGCCCCGGCCCCCGATGACTCGCATGACTGACCAGGTCAGTTTTTTGCAAATCTCCAGTCTGTATCCTTGAGTCACCATCTCTGTTTTACAGTATTTGGAATCCATAATATGCAAAGAAGGAAAACAATAAAAAATATGAAAACAAAATGTACAAACTTTATAGTAGACCATGTGACGATACATACAACATATTTCTATCGGTCTGCTGGATGCTCCTCCTGCTTCACACAGTCGACAGTAAAAACCCACAATTATTTACTGATCCCCCACAAAAAAGCAGAAAAACTGAAGAAGGGCAAGAGGTCACGACCTTTGACCTTCTCTCTTCTGGTCTGTTTAACAGCTACAGTCTCAGATCAGATCAGCCTCCATCTGACAGCAGCAGAAACAGAAACTTTATTCCTGTTGGGGAAAATATAGACATTTGCTTTGCATTGTCCCCCATGATGGCAATGATCTCTTAGGATCCAATTGATCATTGATCAATATGTTGCCAGGGCCCCTGGCGGTCGGGGCCCCTGGCGGTCGGGGCCCCTGGCGGTCGGGGCCCCCTGGTGCTCTTTTAAATATTCAACCAAAAGTTTACTGATTAATGACTTCATCACCAGCATAATATTGATATTGATTCCTGACAACTTTTCACCTAGTTTAACCAAACCCAGATCCCATCACATACCAAGCAGATAAATGCATCTAAATTTTTCTCCAGAGTGACAAAAATCACTGAGGCCCCAAAACCTCCTAATAAATGAAATGAAATGAAATGAAACTGCTAATTAAGTTTAATTAGCAGCTCTTCACCTGCTGGTCTGCAGAGAGTCTGCACTGGTTCATCAATCAGTTGATCTGTCTGATCACAGCGATCAGCTGATCACTGGTTCATCAATCAGTTGATCTGTCTGATCACAGCGATCAGCTGATCACTGGTTCATCAATCAGTTGATCTGTCTGATCACAGCGATCAGCTGATCACTGGTTCATCAATCAGTTGATCTGTCTGATCACAGCGATCAGCTGATCTCTGAGTTTTCTACCCTGTGCGGTCTGGTTTGCTTGTAGATGATTTTCTGCGTGGTTCTGACAGAGGTTCGGTCTGCCTGCCGCTCTCCTTCTGGGTGCAGGAGGGTAATGTGAACAAAGAAGGCTCCTTTTATTGAAACCGCAGGATGAGTTCAGTTTAATTCTGTGCAGCGCTGCGTCCGCATTGGGTCTGCAGCCACTGCGCATGTTACCTCTAATGAACTTCTGCAGCGTCATTTATTTCCTCCAGATAAACTGCCGCCTCCTCTGTTTAGACTATAAATGGATTAATGCAACATTGAAAACTCTTCATTTTGTCTGTTTTTATGCACTGGAGACTAGAATTAAAGGCTCCATTTCAACCAAAGCTTTAGAGCGCGCTTCCTAACCAGACGCTCCAAGGCGTCCGGTCCGTAACTCTTCAACAGGCCATCAGCTCCGGTCAGAAAGACGCAGTTAGTTGAGAGTCCATGAGGAGATTTTCAGAAAGGATGTTTTATTGGTGGATTTTAGTTGCCTCTGCGATGAACTCTGGGTAAAGTCTTTAATGTCCGCCCATGTTGGCTGTTAATTAGAACCTGTCAAATGACCGACGGGCTTCCAATTTTCCCATCATAACCGGTCAAATACAGAAAATATTCCATTAACACCTCTGACTGGCAGACAGACAGAGAGATTCTTATCTTTGGTCTCTCCAAGTTTAGCTCCACTGATCAGAAGCACGTTCATAGTCAGGTATAACGGAGCAGTGCTACACAGTTACCGCCCTCTAGTGCTTAGGAGGGATATGGTAGCTATCGACCTCATCAGAGGAAAGACTTCTGGGTCTGGCTACCAGATGGTAAAAACAGAACCTTTCAGCAACTGTACATAAAACTTTTCACATTTCACACAATAAAAACCTGAAGCTTTCAATCTGAGTTGTATCCAGGTCTGTGAATTAGCCCCGCCCCCTGCTGGTCAATGCAGGTAAATGAATAAAGTTGAATTTGATCACCAGCAGATACAGTACATCTTCCCCAGATATTTAAAAACATATAAACACTTTCAGCCGAATTATTCACATTAACTTGTTGTTTTAAACGGGAATGTCCAGAATATTCCAACATGTCTCTCGGGGCTGGAAAATAAAAACAAATAAGAAATGTTGGATTTTCCTGGAGCAGTTTGGTGCGTAGCAAAATATGACGCTGTAATTGAATGAGAGCTCGAGATTCAGCGCAAAATCTCACGTTAATATCAGCCGATTTAAAAGCGGAGCTGCTAGCTTAGCATCCCGAAAACAGACAGACAGCAGCGGACTGGTGTTAGCGCGGAAATACTTTTTATGGAGTTGTTTTTGTGGAAAGACTTTTGGCGTCAGAAAGGTCGATCTGACCTGAGTTTACTTGGCTAGTACAAAAGTTGGATTGAAACCCGGGTTGGGAAGTCAGCTGTTTAGATAGATAAGAACAACAATTGTGATTGGCTTATTTTGCAGTTGTGAGATGGAGCAGATGCTCAGATGAGAGGTCAGTAAGTGAGTTTTCCAGGGAAACTCCAATACACACTCAGCCAATGGGCAGCCAGAAGTCAAACCAACTTTCCTGACGTCAGTGAGAACTATAAGAAAGGCTGACGGACAAAGAACGAGGAGATTTTATGGAGATTTTATGGAGACTTTATGAAGATTTTGTGAGAATTAAGCTTCTGATGTATCCGTGCTAGACGTGTTAATAAATCTCGTGGCTGGCAGTAAGAACTCGTCTCTGAGTTTATTGTTTATTCTTATATTCGAGAGTTTTGCGCCTTTCGATTCTCCAATACTGGCAGTCGGAGCCGAACCTTAAACATCTTGTAAAACTGCAGCTCTAAAAGGACGAACTAACTCGAACTGGACCTGAACCAAGCTGTTAACTAACCCGCCTTAGCGACTCAGTCTGCTAACTAATCCTGCTAACCGCTAACTGTTTGAGTCGGCGCTTCAGCCCGGTTCTAGTTCGGTTTTGTCAGCATGTCGGCAGCCCTGTGTTGGTTCTGAAATTCACTTTGGACCTGTGGTACCGGCAGGAAGGAAGACTTACCTGGATGTGAGCTTGACGGCTGCTGCTGAAGTTTCAAGTTGGTAGTTGGAGCGAAGCTGCGGCTGCGCCAAAGAAGCGCTCTGATTGGTCAAGAGCACAACAGGCTGCGTCATCAGAAGTCTCTTGTTTACAATTTTATACATTTTAAGGACATATTTCCTTTGTTTCCAGACCATTAAGTCGTCTGTATCATTTAAAAATAAGAAATAAAATACACCATCAAGTGAAGAAGACAGCACATCGATCACAAAGCAAATAGTTATTGTGATATTTTAAAAAGCTGGAGGTTCATTTTGTGTCGCTGTCTTACAGTTGATAGAGATTTATTAAGTTTTTCCAAACACAAATAAAACCAAACTGACATCGACACAAACAATATTCTGGAGAGAAAATAAAATTGTTGTTGAATATTGACATATGAGCGGACTATGGCGGACTTTATTATGACTTTTTCCTAAGATGAGCATAATTCATGATGAAACATACAATTTTATCACGACATTCAGACTGATAGTAACACTGTTAGTCAGTCTGATGCTGACAGAGTGTTTACATTTTTCATTGAGAAATTTCTCCATGTCTCCAAAGTGACCTTCTTCATCCAACTCATTAGACATTAGAGTTTAGCTATAAGGGCAAATAGCGTGCAAAAGTTTTTAAATGAAGTTCCCTTATTTTATTTAAAATACAACATTGAAAGTGGCTCATCCATAAATTTGGGTGACATCATATCTGAGCTCCTTGGTACTTCCTTTATGTTCTGGTTGGGATATTTTTTGAGAAATCATCTGCAGGCTAGGTTTGAAAGTTATCCATCCATCCATGTTCTGACCCCTGGTTCCCACTGGGGTCAGGAGGTGCTGCTGCCTCTCCAGCCGGGTTCTGGGCGAGAGGCGGGTCCACCCACCCTGACGGGTCAACAGTCTGTGTCAGGCAGGTTTGAAACTTAGTTTAGTTTAATTATCTTGGCTGGACATGGAGGGACTGAATAAACCTTAAATGTTTTCTTTACGCTCTAATAATCATTTATTACAATGTAATCAAATCAGTTTGGGTCCAGGTGCGGTGGCTCCTCCTCCTTGGCAACAAACCTGTCACCATGGCTACCGTGCTACATGACCAGTTATTTTATTTCAAAAAGAACTGGTACAGCAACAGCTCACCTGTCAGAACCCGACAGCAAACTGGTACATTGTGGACAAACTGGATCTTAACTAAACATTTCGTACATGATCCCTTAAAAAGACAGGATATAAAAATTGGACCCACCCAGAGTCAGAAAAACCCGGGTTTTTTTTAACAACCTGCTGATCTTCACCAAATTCTTCATCTCCTCCTGCAAACGGGCAAATAGAAAACCATCAAAATCCTTCTAACAGGGAACCTTGAAACTGATGAACAACTATCAGCTGGAACCCTATAATGATCTGGATAGATGTGGGAACTAACGTCTGAATTGTTTTGGGAACTAAAGTCTGCATTAATGTGGGAACTAAAGTCTGAATTGTTTTGGGAACTAAAGTCTGCATTAATGTGGGAACTAAAGTCTGAATTGTTTTGGGAACTAAAGTCTGCATTAATGTGGGAACTGTTGTGGGAACTAAAGCCCATTTGTCTTTTTCTGTTTATCATTCTGCCATCTCTGTTTGATGTCTGACAAACTGTATTTATTTATATAAATATATTTTACGTTTTTTAGTGTCATCTTATAGTGATATGTGCATCTTAACTCCTGTCAGACTGGAGTTCTTCATGTATGTTCATGCCACATGATCTTGAACATTGTTCAGTGTTTAATAAAAATCAGAACCCGACCAGGATCGGGCCCGTATTTATGACATCATCAGTGCTCACTCTATCAGCTGCTTTCCTATCGGATGAAGCTACATGTGAAAAAGGAACCAACCCAAGAACTGGACCAAACTGACCTGTCTGGATCCACGACAGTCAGAGCCTGGATCCCAGTCTGAACAGAACCAAAAGAAAACGTGTTTGATGAAAGACTGTGGTTTTTATTATTCTAAGAATCATCTACAATATACAAACATTCACAATATTTTGTACAATCACTTTGTGCTTCTCCGGACGGAGCAAACCGTAAGACAACAAGTTCACAGAATTAGTCATAAAAATAAGCTCATACTCAACAACGGTATATTTAGCTCTAACTCTATCATTTACAGTTTCACCTCAAAATAAAATAACACAATATTACCGTTTATTCTCAATGGGGGAATCCTTACATCTGGACAGGTTATTAATATCATGGTAATTATATTTAACTCACACACACCTGATCATGTGAAACACATTGCAAACATGGCGGCCACAAGACAACACCTGCTAAGGGGGCGGAGCCTCCTTACACTCCAATGACTGACTAAAAACAGCTTCAGAGGCTCGGCTGCAGGCTGAGAGGAACCGTCCGGACCAGACCGGACCGGACCGGACCGCAGCGGGATGGACCACCGACCGGATGAACTGGCTGGAACTGTTCTTTCCTGAGCTGAACAGTCAGGAGTTATCTGACCAGTGGACTGACTTTTATGTCTCTTCACATGATGAGTCGGATGCTGGAGGTGAGAAGGAGACTGATCGGTGCTGAGTTTAATGTTCGGCAGGTGACTCGTTAAATGATGAGTCAATGTTCAGCTGGTGACCAAACTGGTCAAGTTTAGAATTTCAGAATATGGGAAATGTCTCCGTTTGGTCAGAGCGGGGTGGGGGTAAAGAATGCCAGCCAAAATAGGAGACTTGTCAGGTATGTTGCTGTCGTCGTACCTCTCGGTGTTTCGCCTTCTTGGTTGTTTTCCTGAGCAGAGTGCAGCTCGTTGGCCGATCGTTCTGCTGTCATTCTCATCATGGCTCTAACTGCAGCTGGACGTTCTGGTTGCATCGGGCTTCAGGACGTTCCAGCGGTTCAGTAGAAACACTAAAATCTTGGAGGTGCAGACGCAAAACGGACAGCAGTGACTCAATGCTACTCCTCTGTACGGTCTGCAGGTGGCGCTGTGGGCTGTCCTAAACTGATTCTCTGCTGTCATTTGAAAGCAGAACCAATGGACCAGCCAGGTTAAGGCGGGAGGGGACCTCCAGCGGTCAGCCGGCCTCAGGTAACGAACAGAGCGGCTTCCTGGATGTTAGTGATGACTGACGGCTCACAAACATGAACTGAAGCAGAGCGGGTGTGGAGGAATGTCTCAACAGTCGGACGATCTGATTTTTTTATTTTACCTACAGCTCAGGGTGGGGGGAGGTGGACCGATGATCAGCAGCATTTCTGAGGTAGCTGGGCAGGCTTGTCGGTCAGTCTGGTGGTCTTAGGTCCAGGAGCTACTGGTGCCTCCACGTCCACACGTTCAGACATCTTTACACAGATGATGTCTACCAGGCGCTCAAACACCTGACGCACATTGATGTTCTCCTTGGCGCTCGCCTCATAGTACTCAAACCCTGCAGGAGACAGGCAAAGGTCACACAGGAAGTCTCCAGTCTGTGGTTAGAAAGCGTGGTTCACCAAACTTTGACCTGTGATATTTCTGCTGAAAATGTTTCTAGAAATGTTTAGTGGAAGGTCTCTGATAAGGTCTTACTGGGTCAATAATTGCTCAAAATCTCTAAAAGTAGCACTTGGTGACCCTCCAGTCCTCCAGAGATACTATCCTGCAGCTTTCAGGGTTCATTCCCACCAGTCCCGTTCAGTCCGCTTTAACACGCCTCCAGTCTGTCTGCCTAGTCAAAGTTCAGTTTGGTTGGTGAAGTGTGAAAGCTAACCGACCTCTGACCTCAGGTCAAACCTCAGTGTGTGTTTGGTTGAAGAGAACTCTGGTTCGGTTTGAATGTGATCGCAGACCACTCCAAAACAGGAAGTGGACTACAGCGCAGGGCATTCTGGGTAAATACAACCAAAGCTAACATGCTAGCCTAGCATGTTAGCTAGGAGCAGGACAAATGGCTCAGTCTTTAGCCAAAGACTAAAGAGAAATCCTCCAACTGCTAAAATCTGACGCCTCCATTTAGTTTCCATTTGGTGAAGAAGGAAGTTGAAGGATTTTGTGTCGTTTCCTTCAGTGTTTGTTGGTGCAGCGCCCCCACAGGCCAGGAGGGGAACAGGTTGGCTTGACTCACAGCAGAGCAGAGAGAAACAAATCGGGTTCAGGGATGTCTCTAAAATAGGGGCGGCCACTGCTGGTCCTCGAGGGCCGCTGTCCTGCAGCTCTTGGACGTCTCCCTGGTCCAACACGCCTGAATCCAACAGCTGAATCAGCTCCTAAATGTTCTGCAGAGTCCTGCTAATGACCTCATTATTTGACTCAGGTGTGTTGAAGTAGAGATACATCTAAAAGTTGCAGGAGGCCCTCGAGGACCCGGAGTTCCCATCCCTGATCTAAAAGCTGCAGAATAGTCTCTGAGGAGCTGGTCCCTGGTTGACTGACATCAAACTGAAAACACTGTACATCATTATTGAGATAATAAAGTATTCAGGAATACTCTGACAGCAGATTATCCTGACTACTGCGGTTTTCTACTTCCTTCTAAAACGAACTAATGCACACCTAGCTGGTCTGCCAGGTGTTTTCCTTTCTCAGGTGGTACCACTCTCTCCTCGTCCATGTCACACTTGTTGCCCACCATGATGACCTGGGCGTTGTCCCACGAATACGTCTTGATCTGGGTGGCCCTGCGGACACAGAGCGACAGCTAGCTGGAAGGGATTCACACCTATTGACGTCACGACGCAAGCCAGCATCTAACCAACCCCCTACCAGTCCTGGACCGCATTGAACGACTCCTCATTGGTGATGTCATACATGAGGATGAAGCCCATGGCTCCTCGGTAGTAAGCCGTGGTGATGGTGCGATAGCGCTCCTGCCCCGCGGTGTCCTGGACACACACAGAGAATGAAAGGACCATTCAGGTCCAGGTTCTGGTCAAATTCCTGGTGGACATAAAGACGTCCAGAGACGAGCTTTAAGAAGCATCGAGACTGAACCAGCAGCTCCGCTCCCAACCCAAACACTTCTTCCTCATTTCTCTGAGGAAGACTCCGATGATGCAGCTGAACTTCCTGCTGTAGCGTCATGGTGATGACTAAAGCTCCCATGATGCTCTGCTCCAGGAACGACTGCAGCTGCTCCACACATCTGAGGATTCAGTCTATTTTTACTCCTCACACAGCTGAATCAGAGACACACACACACACACACACACACACACACACACACACACACACACACACACACACACACACACACACACACACACACACACACACACACACACACACACACACACACACACACACACACACACACACAAAAACACACACACACACACACACACACACACACAAAACAACACACACAGATAAACACACACACACACACATCCCTGCATGTCTGCTGGATCTCCATGCGTTCAGTGTGACACGTGTCCCTTTAATTATCTCCAGAAATGAAGCTGTTTAAATCTGTTTTTGTCTTTATCTGTGTGTGTGAGGCAGTAGGAAAATGAGCATGAAGACCTGTTGCCATGGCAACAACACACCTAGCAAAAGAGCAGCAGAGCAGGGAGGAGGTCTCTCACAGCAGAACACCATGTCTCCATCCACAGAGCTAAAGGTTCCTACTGAGGGTTCCTACTGAAGGAGCCTAATCAAGGTTCCTGCTGAAGGTTCCTACTGAGGGTTCCTACTGAAGGAGCCTAATCAAGGTTCCTGTCAAGGTTCCTACTGAAGGTTCCTTATCAAGGTTCCTAATCAAGGTTCCTACTCAAGGTTCCTACTGAACCGATGCTCCGCCCACCAGTCAGAAGCTCCTCCCTGTTCAGGATTAAGCTCCGCCCCATCCTCACCCAGATCTGCAACTTGATCCTCTTGTCGTTGCGGTAAACGGTCTTGACCTTGAAGTCGATGCCGACGGTGCTGACGAAGGAGTTGCTGAAGGAGTCGTCGGCGTAGCGGAACAGGAAGGACGTCTTGCCGACGCTGCTGTTCCCGATGATCAGCAGCTTGAACATGTAGTCGAAGTTCTGGTCGGATCCGTCCCGCTGGCCGTAGCGCTGGTCTGCCTTCGCCATCTGGGGGCGCAAGAGGACAAGTCACGTGATCGCCGGCGTGACGGCCACTTCTAGCAGGCATAACATTACGACCACCGATTACCCGACTCATTCCTGCCAGCAGCAGAACTTCCTGTTTCCCAGATTAATGAAGGAAAACTGGTCAGAACTGCTGATGATTCTGATGCCAGGACAGGAAGTGGTCGGTCTGTAACAGGAAATGGTCAGACTAACATCTGGTGTGGGTTGAGTTGATTCCTGAGGAGGAAGGTCCAGTTGGACCTCATGTCAGGAAAGTTGTACTGTGTTTTGTTCTGGAGACGAACCCTGGAATATCTCTCAACCAAACAAGACCAATTAGCCAGGAGAACCTCTGACCTTTTGACCTCAACCAGACACCTGGGTGAAGGGCCCGAGACGGAGCCCTGAAGGGCCCCACCGCGAGACCCAAAGGAGGAAATCCAGCTGTTGGTGGAATTAGAACTGGTGTTCTGTCTGTCTGTGCTACCCGTCAATCCATCCTACCTTGTGGCAACGCATGTCGACATTCTGCTGACTCAGCAGATTTCTTCTCAATCCGTCCTACCTGTGGAAATTTAGTTTCAGGCAGTGTTGTATAAAGTACTGAAATCTCGGAGTCAAGTAAAAGTATCGGTACCGCTCCAAAATATGACTTTGGTAAAAGTAAAAGTCACTGATTGAAATGTTACTTGAGTTAAAGTATTAAAGTATCTGAAACGTCTTGTACTTAAGTATGGAAAGTACTGTAAAAATGGAAGAACTCAAGTAATGTAATGAAAAGTAAAAGTAAAACAAGGCAAACGCAGTTTGAATGACATTTTTTATATTTTGGTAAACTTGTAAAATACCCTTAAAATAATGAACACAACCAAGTGCAGGCAAAATGAAACCTGCTAATAGATAAACCTGCAGCATCATTTAGTTAAGAAAATTAGGTGCTTTACCTAAACCACTAGATTAACTTAACCTGCTTTACAACTGAACCAGGTTCTTAGTAAACCCTCCAGGACAGAAAATAAAGTTTCTATAAGCCTTAAGTTTTCCCTTTCAGTAAGGTCACTGCTGAAAATGAGAAAAATAAATAGTCAGTACAGAAAATGCACCAACATGAAGAAAGAAAGCCGTTACGATTACTCTACTTCACAAACTATAGGTGCAACAACTGGTCATTATGCAAAAGAAAAGAGAATTGGGAGGGAAATGCAGCTTATTGGCATCTGAAGAGGGAGAACTTTTTATTAACTTGGTGTTTAATGGGAGAAGATAAACAGACCTCCATGATGCTGAAACCCACCTACTCAATAATCCATCAAATAGTCTGATTGGTTAGAGCTCCGTTTGTGCAGCTTTGGTTTCCGAGATATTAAAAATGATTTTTTAGGCCATCCAAAATATATACTTTTAAAGATTACAATTACTGAAAATATTGAGTATGTTTACTTCATACTCAATATTTTGTGTCATGAATTTTGTGTCAGTTGGTCACAAGGCAAGAAATCTATTTCCATTAGTTTCTCAGGAGTTTGGATGTAAAATTTGTTGACTCTCCCTGAGTGAAACTCCGACACCTTGAGGAAGGGGAGACCTGGAGAACGGCTGGCCGAGATTAGCGTTCATGAATCGGCTCAACCTCGAGTTAGGCGCCGCTGACACCGGATATCGGAATAGCCAAAATCCAAACTGAAAACAACTTTGCTGCGTTTGTTTTAACGGCACAAACCTGCACAAACGGAGCATCAACTAACCAGCCCACTTTGCTTTGTTTTGGAGCAAAATGCGGGGATGATGAACTCTGGATGGCCTAAAAAATCATTTTAATATCTCGGAAACCAAAGCTGCACAAACAAACATTTTAGCAGCACAAATGGAGCTCTAACCAATCAGACTGTTTGCTGGACTTTCTGACGTAGTGGGGAGGTGAAACCTGAGCATCCTATTGGTGGAGATGAACAAGCCCAGGTAAGCAGGCTTTGTTGCAGTCAATCAGTAGGTGGATCAAAACATTTGCGTTTCTCTCTCGCTTTTTTGTAACGAGTAACTAAACCACACATTGAAAATGTATCGGAGTAAAAGTATGTAATTAAGTTCGGAAATGTAGTGAAGTAAAAGTTATCAAAAATTTTCTTACTCGAGGAAAGTATGAAGTACTCCAAAATATACTTAAGTAAAGTAGTGAAGTATTTTTACTTCGTTACTATACAACACTGGTTTCAGGTGTTTTATTTCATCACAGATTACAGTAATCTTTATTTAATTTATTTTCTAGCAGCTTGGAAACAGAATTATGGCTTTAGTTTGGTCAAGTTATTATTTGGTGGTTCATCAGGACTAAATATGTTTTGGTTTTTTGTCCCTATACTTTAAAATAGTTTAGTTTAATTCCACTCTTTATCACTAAACTTGCTGAACAGATGTTAGCGATACGATGTGAAGCTGTAAAGGCCTGTAATATCAGTGCATATGAATCATATCCCATCATTTCAGTGACACGTTGTGGCTGCATTTCATAAAGTCGCTCAAACAGATTAATGCACAAAAACAGTTACAGTGATCTGGATTAGAACTGCTAAGCTTCCACTTCAGTCACTCAATAATCCAATATATTGAACATTAACAAGCCGCTGTAGTTTGTTTATAAACATGACGGTAGCAGTTTTAGACGGGTAGCACGGACAGACAGAGCCAGCTGTCGATCCGTGCTGCGGTAGGAAAATCTGACGGGGTAGCTCAGATCGTCAGGACACCTGAGGAACATCGTCTCTGATTGGACCCTGAGCTCAGAGCTTCACAGGTGAACCTGAAGCTTACATGCTTGCAACTAGGCAACCAGGCAACTAGGCAACCGGAGGTGAACCTGAAGCTTACATGCTTGCAACTAGGAAACCAGGCAACTAGGCAACTAGGCAACCAGGCAACTAGGCAACCAGGCAACTAGGCAACCAGGCAACCAGGCAACTAGGCAACCGGGCAACTAGGCAACGAGGCAACTAGGCAACCAGCAGGAGACGTGCAGATGAAGAACATCTGTCTGGTGGTTTCCAACCGTCATGGAGTCCAGAGGTTCTGATGGTTCTGGAGGTTTTGGCCCAGACCAGAACTGTACCTTGTTGTTATGGGAACCAGCTGGATCCATCCCATCAGACCCATCAGAACCATGACCTGGTTCTGATGCAGAACTCTCAAGAGGTTCTGGACGCTCGGTCCCATCTGAGCACCGTCACCATGGAGACAAGCTCAGCAGCAGCTCAGCGGTTTCCTAGTGAAAACAGGAAGCTGAGTCCGAACCCGCTGGGTCACTGCGGTTCTGGTTGGGTTCTGCAGCTTTAGCAGCTGGACCCATCAGAGCAGGAGGTCACCTATCCACCACCAACTGGTTCTGGTTCTGGTTCCGGTTCTTTACCTAGAAACAGAAACGTCTGCAGAAGTTCTGATGGGTCGACTTGATTAGAAGGGTCTGTTCTGGCCCAACAGAACCCCCGGAGTTCTGTTTTGGTTCTGGGCCTGCAGAGACCAGAACCCTGCAGAAAGCACCAACAGAACCAACAGAACCGCGACCAGACAGAATAAGGTTCTGATCCAGCTTGCTTGGATCAGAGAAGATCAGCAGCCAGTCAGACTCCACCCTGGGTTCGGTTCGTTTCTGGTTCGGTGTAGATGTGCGGCGGGCTCACCTCAGCTGGGCGGGTCCGATGCGCGCTCCCTGCAGCAGAATAAAACCCAGAGCGGTTCCGGACCGGAACACAGTCAGAACCAGCAGCTCCGCTTCAGCCGAACCGAGTCGCTCTCCGCGCGCGCGGCTTCACGCGGACCTGCTGAATGGTGAGAGGCGGCAGCCAATCAGAGCGCGGCTCCGTGCCGCGCGCGGTGACTCATGGCTCGGAGTCCATCTGCGGCGCGCGCCCGCGCGCGTGCACGCGATGAGTCTGAAGATTAAAACAAGAGAAATAAAAACAGAAAATGGAAGAAAAATAAAGTCAAAATGTTTAGAAACCATGAAAGAAATAAAAACAGGAAAAGAACCGAGACAGAAACGGATCAGATGTTCTGGACGGTTTCTGATCAATATCTAGATTATTGATCACACGCTGAGGAGAAAAATGTAACAAGCAAATGAATGACTGAATGAATGAGTCTAACTGTGAGTTGAACATCAGAACCAGGAAGTCTTGATGGAGGTTTCCCTTAAAGGGCCGGCATCGTTTAAGATCCCATTTTTAATCTTTCCATCATTTTTCGCCCTGGAGTGTCATTTTGACAATGTCATGTTTGAGAAGTGTTTTAATCTCCATGGCAACCATTCACCTCGGTACCCCTAGCCCCGCCTACAAATCGCAGCTCCTCCCCTTCTCAGCTCCTTCAGACTAGCCAGCAGCAGTTAGCAAACACCATAGGAACTGCTGATCAGAGCAGCGCTGGTAAAAACATTAAAGGGTTAATAGAGGAGCCATGTTGGAATGACTTCCTGGAGGCGGAGCTTCAGGAAGAGCAGGAGGTTTTAAAGAGACAGATGCTAAATTAGGAAGTAAAAATTCTGATATAACATTTTTATAACAACTGAAGGTAACGTAGCTACTTTATTATGCATAACTCATTTTAAAGCATATTTAATTGTATGTTATGTTTTATCATGTATCTACCTGTAATGTTATGAACACTTTGCTCAGCTGAAGTTGTTGTGAATGTTCACTTGGAAAACAGATAATTATGCTTCTTTTAGGAGTGGAATTCATACAATTATTGTGCTGATGGAACATTATAAACCAATAAAATCTATTTAATGCATTAATTATGAACAGAAGGAAAAGCATGTTTAATAGCTGGTTAAAGGTTATTTTTTTTTAATTCTTTAAATCTGACAAACAAGCTCATCCTGTATTTGAGGTATATTATTTTTATGTATTATAAATTATATTATGGATAGATTAGCTGTGATCATGTTGCCTCTGCACATGCCTGCATGCCAAGGTTGTAACTTTCAGTTTAATCAGCAGCTAATAAAATGATAAAATATATCAAAAAATGAGGTTTTGTGTTGTTTTTTAACCACTGGAGAATCGATTTGGTTCCAACTTTTCACTTAAGCACCAAACCCAGGTTTCCAACACGTTGTGGGTATTTATGATTTTTCATTGCTGATATAAGAGGAGAGAAGCTGCTGACAGCAGGACACAAACAGTTCAGACTCACTGAGAGGACGAGAGTGGAGACACTCTGGAAAATCACCTGATAGTGTAAAATCTGTGGCTCAATCAAACTATCACACATGACAGTCACTGAGAATCTGAAAACATTTGCTCATTATTTTCCAAAGTTATGAGGGAATCAAATATTTCAGCTGCCTGAAATAATCTGTTCCCTGTTCCCCTCTTTGGAGGGGAACACATTATTTCAGGCAGCTGAAATATTTGGTTCCCTCATAACTTTGGCAAATAATGAGCAAGTCTTACCAAATTCAGGGCATTTGTTGTTGATGAATAAGCGCAGTTGGTGAAATCTGCTGCTGCTGGTGAATGAATTTGTTCCCGCGTTATTAGAGGGGAACTGATGGCCACTTTGGCCGCAGTGCGCGCTCCCGACACAAGGGGGCAGGCAAAACCTGTTCCCTGAACATGAATGAGCCACAGTCTGAAGCGCTTCCTGTCGCCGGGTGGCGCTGTTTCCGCCTCCTGCCGCAGAAGAAGAGCGCGGAGCGCGCTGATTGGCTGCAGTCGGGGGCGTGCAGCGGAGAGCACAGATGGCGGCGGTGACCAGAGGATCCTTCAGCGCTCTCAGAGTTCTGGTGAGGAGCAAACCGAGCCGGAATCGCGCCGAAACGAACCCGAACCACACAGGAACCTCAACCAGGCCGCTCTGCGTTTTAGCGCCTGCGCGGCTGAAGCTAAAAGCTCCTGGTGACGCAGGCGTTACGTCACAGCGGTGCTAACTGGGTTGTGATGGTCCGGGTAGGGTTCTGTCTGTCCGGAACCGATACGGTGGGCTCCCCCCAGCTGCTGGTTCCGGTGGAGTCCAGAGGTTCTGCTGCTGACGGCTCGGTCCAGTTGGATCCCAGCTGTTGGTCATAATGTTCTGCCTGCTCTGGGACGTGGAGAGGGTTCCATCAGAACCCGAACCCAACTCCGGATTTATGTGGTTCCGACCTTTCAGTCTAGGCAGTTTGTCCAGAACTTCTCCAGGTTCTGCTTTGTTTAGATTTCAGGATAAATCCCTGATCTGGGAATGACTGCATGGAACCAGAACCGGAAGAAGCTTGGAACTGGACCCGGAGCCGGTACCGGTACCGGATCGGACCTTAAAACAACAGCAACAAACAGCCACCAGTATCTCATCGTTTCCTGATCTGATGTAACATCAGGAAGGAGTTGACCCATTGTTGCCATGGTGATGCCAGCATCCCAGGGCCCACCGGAAATGCTGGATTATCAGATCTTTGAAGTTTCACACCAGAGCAATAAATGAGTAAATGAAGCTGCACAGTGGCGCAGTGGGTAGCGCTGTTGCCTTGCAGCAAGAAGGTCCTGGGTTCGATTCCCGGCCCGGGGTCTTTCTGCACGGAGTTTGCATGTTCTCCCTGTGCATGCTGGGTTCTCTCCGGGTTCTCCGGCTTCCTCCCACAGTCCAAACACATGACTGTCAGGTTAATTGGCCTTCCCAGATTCTCCCTAGGTGTGAGTGTGTGTGTGTGTGTGTGTGTGTGTGTGTGTGTGTGTGTGTGTGTGTGTGGTTGTTTGTCCTGTTTGTCTTTGTGTTGCCCTGCGACAGACTGGCGACCTGTCCAGCTGACCCCGCCTCTCGCCCGGAACGCAGCTGGAGAGGAACCAGCAACTCCCGACCCCGTTAGGGAGAAGGGTGACGGAAAATGGATGGATGGAAGCTGCAACATTCAGAGAGCAACTAGGAGTCGTGTTGACCTTTGACCCTCGATGGAGGGATTAAAGCCTTTCAACAGGGACAAGCTGGTTTTGGGGTTTAGTTGTGATTTTTTTCTCTCCAAGACGTTTTCCTGAGGCGGGTTAGAGGAAAATGTTCTGAGGTCCATTTGAGATCAGGAGCAGACTGTTGTCACATCCCACTGAACGCCAGTAACTGTGGTTCTGGTTCTTTCTGCCAGCTGACCCAGCAGTACCGCCGGAGGAGTTTTGCACCCCAGAATCTGAGGCTGAGCAGAACCGAGCCGGCGCCGTCCAGATGGGCCGCGTTGCTGCAGTCGTCCTGCAGCAGAACGCTGCAGACCGCCGTGGGTAAGTCCAAACCGGTTCCGTCTGGGTCATCCCCGTCCTGGAGGATGCAGTTGCTATGGCGACCTGCAGCCACAACAACGGGGGCTGACGGCGTCTCTGTCCCGCAGAGCGGCGCCGACCCGTGGTCCAGTTCAAGCTGTCCGACATCGGAGAGGGCATCATGGAGGTCACGGTCAAGGAGTGGTAGGAACCAGGCCCGGTTCTGCTGGGCCGTAGCACCATTTGTTAGCTTTTATTAGCTTCTCATCGCTTCCATTAGCTCTGTTAGATCTGTTAGCTCCCGTTAGCTGCCATTAGCTCCTGTTAGCTGCCATTAGCTCGCACTTGCTCCTGTTGCCTTCCTTTAGCTCTCGTTTACTGTGACCTCCTGACCTGCCGCTCCACCGGCTCTCACCTGTCTCAGGTACGTGAAGGAGGGGGACAGAGTGTCTCAGTTTGACAGCATCTGCGAGGTCCAGAGCGACAAAGCGTCCGTCACCATCACCAGCCGCTACGACGGCGTCATCAGGAGGCTGTACTACGAAGCCGACGCCACGGCCCTGGTGGGTAAGCCGCTGGTGGACATCGAGACGGAGTCTGCATCAGGTGAGGTGCTGCCGCCTGTTCCGTCCGGTCCCGTCCGTCCCATCAGGACCACTCGTCTCTGATGTCCGTCCCCCAGAGCTGAGCCAGGAGGATGTGGTGGAGACGCCTGCCATGGCCCGTGAGGAGCACACTCACCAAGAGATCAAAGGTCACAAGACCCAGGCCACGCCCGCCGTCCGCCGCCTCGCCATGGAGAACAACGTGAGTCCGTCCCGTCGTTCCTGAGCTGATCAGGCGGTGGCAGCTCTGACCGCCACATGATCCAGAGATGGATCCGAGGAGTCGGTCCGCGGTGGACAGAAGGTCCGGACCAGGTATGTGATGTCACTGCTGCGTTCCCTCAGATCAAGCTCAGTGAAGTGGTGGGGACGGGGAAGGATGGACGCATCCTGAAGGAGGACATCCTGAACTTCCTGGCCAAGCAGACCGGCGCCATCTTGCCTCCAGCTCCACTCTTCCAGGAGATCCAGACGCCAGGCCCCGCCCCTGGCGCCGCACCGCCCCTCAGCGCCCCAGCTGGGGTCAGACCTCCACCTGCGACTCCAAGACCCGACTTCACCGGGAAGGACGTGACTGAGCCGCTCAAAGGTCAGAACCGTTGGACCAGAACTCAGTACCGGGTCACCTGATGTCAGCTGTGGCCTCTTTGTTTCTCTGCAGGTTTCCACAAAGCCATGGTGAAGACGATGACGGCGGCGCTGAAGATCCCTCACTTCGGTTACTGTGACGAGGTCGACCTGAGCCGATTGGTTCTGCTGCGGTCCGAACTGAAGCCGGTCGCTGAGAGACGCGGCGTCAAACTCAGCTACCTGCCCTTCTTCATCAAGGTGAGCGCATCGCTCAGACCGCAGCCGGCTGGCAAAGGAGCGGAGCTGCCGGTTGGTTCAGGGTTGAACAGCGATGTTGTGATTGGCTGAACTCTCTCTCAGGCCGCCTCCCTCAGCCTGCTTCACTTCCCCATCCTGAACTCCACGCTGGACGAAAGCTGCCAGAACATCACCTTCAAGGTGAGGCGGTCAGCAACGCGTTACTGACACGGATACATGTCGCTGACGCTGCGTCTCGGCAGGCGTCCCATAACATCGGCGTTGCCATGGACACCAGCCTGGGCCTGCTGGTCCCCAGCGTGAAGAGCGTCCAGCTGCTCAGCGTCTTCCAGGTGGCCCAGGAGTTGACCCGGCTGCAGACGCTGGGCGCCGCCGGCCAGCTGGGCACGGCTGAGCTGAGCGGGGGAACCTTCACTCTGTCCAATATCGGATCGGTGAGTCCGCTGTGCTTCGCGGGTCTGACCCGGTCCGACCCGGTCCGACCCGGTCCGACCCGGTCCGACCACTCTGTGTGTCTGTCTCAGATCGGAGGAACGTACGCCAAGCCGGTCATTCTTCCTCCAGAGGTCGCCATCGGAGCGCTGGGGAAAATCCAGGTTGGTTCCAGAGCACAGGGTCAACCCTTCAGTCGGGGTCACGTGAAGGTCACGTGGAGGTCACATGGAGCGCCCTCAGCTGGAGGCAGAACGCGTCGGTAAAACTATTCCAGCTGCGGGCGACGAATCCATCTGAAAATGAAAACCTGACCTGATTTCATAGTGGTTTTCAGCCGCTAGCGAGCGATCTGACCCTCGCAGCCAGGTGAAACCGGGTTTCCTGATCGGCCAATCAGAGCGAGGATCCCTCCGGGGTGGGGGGTTCTGATTGGTTCTCCAGGATTCATTGGTGTTTCCTTCCAGGTTCTGCCGCGGTTCGGCCCAGACGGTCAGGTGAAAGCGGCCCACATCATGAAGGTGAGCTGGTCGGCGGATCACCGCCTCATCGACGGCGCCACCATGTGTCGCTTCTCCAACCTGTGGCGGGAGTACTTGGAGAACCCGGCCAGCATGCTTCTGGACCTGAAATAGACACTTACCCATCAGCCCCGGGGAGGCCGGCCCCGCCCATCTCACTCTTTCACTTCCTGTTTGTGTCTGAGGCCTTCCTGTTGCTCTGTAGCTTCCTTGTTGCCTTTGAGCAGGACCCGGGAGCGGTTACCATGACGACCAAGCAGACACCAGGAGATCCAGAACCGTCCGGTAGGCGAACCGGGCCGGTTCCCCACTCCCACAGGTCCAATTCATACGACCTGAGCAGCTGCTCTTTCAGGCTCCGCCCCCTCCTGTTGTACTGGAACTACTGGGGGCCACGTAACCGTGGCGACGGCTGGCATCCCATGTCGGTCCTTCATGTCCCGTGTGTCTTTGGTGCTTCCCCGGGTCAAAGGTCAGCTGCAAAGTCTGGCCCGGTGGCTCTGGGACCTGGAGGGCCACAGTAGGACCCGGTTTGCCTCAATGGGTCGGGAACCGAACCGGCCCAGGAGCCGGGCCGGTTCAGAGCCAGACGTCTGTTGATGAGGGGGTGGTCGGTGTCGTCGCCCTGCTGGCGGCTCCAGGGTCCTGCTCCGGTCACACTCTTGTAAAGCTTTTCTATGTTTAGTGGGAAAATCTCAATAAAGCTGCTGAAAACACTTCCTCTCTGGTTGTGGTTCAATACGGTTCTGGTTCTGGTCCAACAACAAGGAGGCTCCTGTCCTACACAGACAGCCAGAACACATTCATACCGGAAGTATTTGCAGTCACATCCTTTCGGGTCACGTGACCCGGTCTATTCCTGGCCAGCAGATCGGAGGTTGGGTTGCAGCATGAAGGACGGCGGCAGAACTCCAAGGTGAGAACCAGAACTTTACTAACAGTGTGGGTTCCAGAACCGGCCAACCGGACTCTGGTTCTTCAGAGACCCAGATAAAACAGCCTGCTGGTACCGGAGATCCTTTTTAAAACTGGATCACAGACGCCTAGCTGCTCACATTTCCAGCAGTTTGTGTTTTTCAAAGGGCCAGAATCACGTAAAATCATTCCTCCATGTTTTTAGAGTTGCTTTGATTCAGCTGTTAAACACCTGGGTGGACTTAGCCCCGCCTTCGAGACGCAGCTCCTCCCCACTCAGTTCCTTCAGATTAGCCAGCAGAAATTAGCAGTAACTGCTAGCGCGATGCAATGTCAGTAACATGTATATGAGGATGCAAATGACCTCATCAAACATGTTGAATTTTAGTTTCATCAACAACCTTCACTGTATGAATCCAGATTGAACGATCAGCTGTTTGCTGGGACGGTTTGGTTCCGCCTGGCAACCAATCACTGTGTCAGCCCTAGCAAAGGGGGTCTACTGCTTAGCAACGGGGTCTACTGCCTGGAACCAAAGGGGTCTACTGCCTAGCAACGGGGTCTACTGCTTAGCAACGGGGTCTACTGCCTAGCAACGGGGTCTACTGCCTAGCAACGGGGTCTACTGCTTAGCAACGGGGTCTACTGCTTAGCAACGGGGTCACCCCTTCACTGAGACAGGAGCTTCTGTTTCCTCTCAGTCACTATCAGTAACTCAGTAAATCTCTGATTTAGGACTGGACTGGGAGCTGTGGGAGCAATGGGAGAATCTTGCAGCCGAGTTCTCAGCCCATAGACATGAATACGTAGACGCCTCATTGAGCAGACTGGCTGGTTGCTCACACAGCGTCCGCCATGTTGAATGTCATCTATGTGGTAATAAGCACAGCTGTACTGAGCAAAAATATAAAGGTCCCATGTCAGATATTGTTGCCATGTGGAGGTAACGACTGTAAATGTACCAAACATTTTATTGTACCAAAGTAATATTTCTCTTGATCTGTGTATAATATTTAATCCAACTTCCTGTCAGTGAGTTATTTACCCAGTGCATTGTGGGTCATGTCCACTGGGTGACCAGACAAAATGAGCAACAGCTGGACAATCCTTGGACTGGACAACAAAAGGCCCCAAAATCTCACATTATGTCACAAATGATAAAGCCTGAGATGTTATGTGGGAGCTGCTGGCATGTTGGCTGCAGCAACTGCAAGGCTCAGTTATCGGACCACACCGGTCTGGTAACGGCTGATGGCCCATTATCGGTCCGTTATCAAACCGTCGGCCCTTTAAGAGCCGGTTTCCAACTGACTGGCTCCACTGCAGATCCTCCTCATCCTCTCCGATGCTCCAGCACCAGACGGCCACATCGGCTCGTCCGTCTGAGGACGGGCTCAGCACAGCGACACGCAGCCGATGAGACTATTGGTCTGAGCAACAGACGCATCAGAGCTCAGACTGTAACCGCCTACGGGAAGCCCACTGGGTCAGAACCAGATTCCTCAACCTCTATCATGTTCAAAGGTCCGTCAATCCACTAGTGACGGCCGAACTGTGATGTCATCAATGCCGACATGAAGATCAGTAATTACTGAAAATGTATTTGGAGTATTGCGGAACCCAAATGTTCATAAAACTCTAATATTTGACCTGCAGCTTTATATTTTTGATCAGTGTAAATGGACTTAACTTTATAAAGCGTCATTGTACAAAGTGTTTTAAGTTAAGTGTCTTCATTAATACATTCTGTCACAACCCAATATATTTGGGAATTAAAGACAATATTTCTAACATATTGACATGATTGATTAGATGATGACACACTGGAGTGTATCATGAACATAAAAACAAACAAAAAAAAGTGAAAGAAAAAAGTGTACATTAAAATACAGATTTATTTCTACTGCCAATAGCGGGAGCAGGCAGTGTTCAGTCTGCTGGTCAAACTGGGAGCAGTCCAGTGACGTCCTGGCGGCTAAAGCCAAGGATGAAAGTCAAATGACCTAACAGTGTCAGAAAATTAAGTCCTGACTCTTTCACATTTCAACAACATGGTTAAACAAGAACATTTGAAACAGAAGAAAATTAGTGAGCTCTGATCCGGACTGACTGGTCTTGAAAGTATCGTTTCTCTTCTAGCAGCAGTTTCTCATCAGAAAATACCCTCACCTAAACCTGCAGAGTGAAAGCTAGCTAAGCTAACAGAATTATAGCCAGAGTGGTTTATCTGGCCCAGTTATTGACCTGGGAAATATTCCTTGGTTTAGAAGCAAGATTCTTGCCACAAAGTCATAAAATGTTATTATTTTCTTTCTTTCTCACTAGTGAAATGAAATGCTAATGGTTTCAGCATGGCGCTCCCATCGCTCCACTGCCGCATTCAAAATGGCGGCGACGTTTTCCTAATGCTTTCAGGTTGACTCTTCCCAGCGTTTAAACGCCACATAACCTGAACCGCCGACAGCGAGTTTAAACCGGCACTCGCACCCTGAACTCTCCTGGGTCCTCAACAGAGGTTGAGGCAGATGTCCAAAGGTCAGAGGTCGCCCTTCGCGCTGTGACATCATGGTAGGCGTGGCGGCGTGCGGCTCGGTGAGCTCCATCAAAGCTCTGTGGGAGACGCGGATCCAGAGACGGAGGGAGGAGGAGCAGCAGAGGGGAAGACCGTCCAGGGGCGGGGCCACAGGCAGGTTAGACCCCGCCCTCTCACTCCTATTCGTTGATATTATCATAAGTTTCATACCAGTTTTCACACCCATTGAGCAGCATCAGGTGGTTGTCATGGTAACAGAGTAACAAAGTCTTCAGCCCTGAGTCCTGTTTGTGTTCGGACACCATGAATCTGAACTGGGACCAGTATGGCTCCATATACTGCTCCCAGTTCACAAGAACCATTTGGTTCTGAATGGGTTAGAGGCTGAATAGTGTTCAGAACCAAACTGAGATCAGAGGTTCTTCAGAACCAGAATCAGTGGTCGGGTTCTGGTGGACCCAGTTTTTAACTGCTGTGACTCGTTCTGGGCCAGGCTGAGTGTCCGGGTCTGGGAGGACCGGGAAGTTCTGGCCCGCCTCAGGGGGAAGCTGCAGACAGAAGATGGACGCCTGGTTCTCCGGATAGAACAAGAGGAGTGGAAGGTACCACCCAAGGACCAGCCCGGTTCGCTGGTCCAGAACGTCCTGTTGACCCGTCTGTGTTTGTCTCAGATCCTGCCGGCGTGTCTGGTCCAGTTCATCCAGGTCCAGGAGTGGCAGATCCACAGAACTGGCCTGCTGAAGGTTCCGCCATTTATCTGCAGCTTCCAGAACCTCCTGGTTCTGGACTTGTCGCGGAACGCCATCACAGAGATCCCGCAGCAGATTGGTGAGCACCAACCGGGCCCACTTGACCCATACTGAGTCTGTCCAGCCCTGACCTCTGAACACCTGTCGTGACCCGGTTCTCGTCTCAGGGAAGCTGACCCGGCTCAGAGAGCTGTTGCTGAGCTACAACCGGATCCGAGTTGTTCCTGAAGAACTCCGAAGGTGTGAGAGTCTGGAGAGGCTGGAGCTGGCCATGAACCGGGACCTCAAGGAGCTCCCAGACCAGGTACCGAACCAGGTACCAGACCAGGTCCCAGACCAGGTACCAGACCAGGTCCCAGACCAGGTCCCAGACCAGGTACCAGACCAGGTACCAGACCAGGTCCCAGACCAGGTCCCAGACCAGGTCCAGACCAGGTACCAGACCAGGTACCGGACCAGGTACCAGACCAGGTACCAGACCAGGTCCCATTCCAGCCTAGGTTTGGTCCAGTTGATCCAACTCTGTCGGTCTCCAGCTGAGGAACTTGGTGCGGCTGCAGCACCTGGACCTGTCCATGAACGACTTCGTCTCCCTGCCAGATTGCATAGTCGCCCTGCCGGCACTGGAGTGGCTCGACATGGGGGGCAACCGCCTGCAGCAGTTGCCTGACGACATCCACAGGTAGGAACACCTGAGCTCCGCCCCCATGTTGCCTAGTGGACCAATGGGACATGTCTGTCCTCAGGATGCAGACGCTGCAGACGCTGTGGCTGCAGAGGAACGAGCTGCAGATCCTGCCAGGGAACATCAGCAGGATGTTCCGATTGGACACACTGGTCCTCAGCAGCAACAGGTTGAGGGACATCCCATCCGTGATGGAGGACATGACCAACCTCAGGTACACCTGGTCATCTGTCTCCATTGACTGAGTGTCTCTGACGACGTCAGCACTACAACGGCCAGACCAAACAAATTAAAACCATCTTCAGCTGAAGCCTCTAGATAATCCACCCATTTGGTTCAGCTGTTGGAGACGAATATGTCCAAGACCTACAGGTCCCCATGAGACAACAAGGATGGTTCTTTGCTGCTCCAGAACCAGAACTGACAAAAAGCCATCAGACAGTTTGGCAAAATCAAAAGATTTTCTAAAAATTGTCAAAGTGTCTGAGAATGTAGATGGTAACTCAGGATTAGACACGTTAGTCCAACCGCAGGACAGACTACCCAAGTTGGGCAATCGTCAATGCGTCAGTCTTAGGTTGGTCTCTCATGTTTCAGTCTCATGGACTGATTCTGCGCTGTCTCTTGTGGACAGGTTTGTGAATTTCCGGGACAACCCTCTGATTGTAGACGTGTCTCTGCCTCTGAGGACGGAGGATGGCGAAGACGATCGGGAGATGTTTGGACGGGATTTCATGCTCACCTACATCCAGGAGGCCCGGAAGAGAAACTACGCCGTGCTGAGCGCGCACCGCCTCCACCGTTAGTACTTCCGGTTCTGATGGTACTGCTGGTTCTGGACTGTAACCCTATCTAATAAACTGGCCTGCAGCTGTAACCGGGTCACCACGGAAGAACCTGACCCACTAACTGGATTAATGGAACCATCTGACCCAAACGTTAACCTCCATGTTGATCACTGTCTAACGGTACCACTAACCGGGCCAGCAAGTTCTGACCAAGGTTTTGATGTCTTTCTGTTCTGGACCTTTCAGAGACGGATGAAGACCAGCCCAGTCATGACCCGGTTCAGCTCAGTCTCTCTACTGCCTGATTCTGGTGATCCGGATCAGAACCAGAACCCAGTTTGGATCAAGAGATGGAATTGAAACCAGAAACTTTAACTGATCCAAGTTTGACTTTAATAAACAGATTCTGATCCACTGATTGACGTTTTATTACAGCTGCTGTTTCCAGACGGGAACCAAACGCTAACAGGTCCGATCCAGCAGGGCGTGAAGCAGGACGGAACCGAGCAAGTCCGTCAGGACGAGGGCAGGGCGGTCAGCAGGACGTTCTCCAAGGTCACCTCTGCGTCTGCGTAGCCAATCAGACGGCTGCTGAAACCTCTGGTCCGCAGGAAGTCCCGCCTACCGCTGTCGATCAGCAGCTTACAGAGCCGACCCAGATGCTCCTGCTCCGCCACTGACCAGAACCTGCAGAACCACAGGAGGATGGATCAGTACCAAGAGGTACTGCTGCTCCAGAGCCTCTGGCAGAGCTGAAAGCTTTACCTGCCCAGCGCCACCATCTGCTCCGCTCCTTCATGATCCTCAGCCGCTCCGCTGCGACTGGCCGCTCCGCTGTGATTGGCCGGCGGGCCACAGGTGGCCCAGCTGGACATGCGGCAGAAGGCGGAGAACTCGGCGGGTCCAAGTCCTCTCTGGAGGAAGAACTGCTGACCCACGTAGTGACGCCACTCACACCGGTGGTGGCAGCATAATGCCACGGCCAGGCCCAGAACCGGACCGGTACCAGAGCCCGGCTCTGGCCCTCTGAGGCGCTTGGGAAGCGGCTGGGTGTTTGGTCGGGCTCCGGCCGTGTCCAGTAGGCAGCGCAGGGCCAGATCTGGGGCAGAACCAGAACCAGAACCGGAATCTAGAAGCTGAATTATACTTGCAGGTCTCACCTGTCGCCGCTCCGCAGAGATGCTTCCCGACTCCCACCAACGGCAGCGCTTTCTCCCTCAGCACCGGAACTTTACCTGCATAGAACCTAGTCAGAACCGGGTCAGAACCAGTAACGCAGAGCTTCAGAAGATGCTGGGTCTTACTCAGGTCCAGGTGCTGAATGTCCACCTGTAGCCGCTCAAATGGATCGGCAGAACCCTGGTGCTTCCCGTCCACCTGAAGAAGGGAAAAGGTCAGAGGGGCTGGTCCGGTTGTAGTTCTGGACAGTTTCATGGATTTACGATCCGGACCGGTTCTGGTACCATGGTTCTCCTACCTTGAAGCGGGTGCAGCAGCGCTCCACCAACAGCAGCTGGAGGTCCTGGCTGGTTTCCATGGCGATCCCCTGATCCTCAGGGTTCTGCAGGGCCCGGTGGATCCAGTGGGACAGCTTTCCTCGGCCGGCCCCGAACTCCACAAAGCAGCGCCCCCTGCTGAGCAGACCCAGCTCCTGCAGGTGACCTAGGAGAGAGGCCTGAACATACCAGGCTGTCAGACAGGCTCCGCCCCTCAGGGAGGACCGGCTCATCGATTGGTTCGTCTCCACTGGTGTCTGGCCTCACCTGTTGCTTCAGGTGTTTGTGGGCGGAGCCTCCATTCTTTGGGTCAGACAGTTCTTCCTGGAGGACGGGATGGGACAGCATCCTGTCCTCGATGTCCTGCTGAAGACCTGCAGGGGGACATGGAGTTACCCGGTCACTTCCTGGTTACCTGGTTACCTTGTTACCTGGTTACCTTGCAGCAGAAACTCACCTTCAGCAGCTGCCTTCAGTTTCTCTACCAGAGACTCCAGTTCTGCTCTGCTGCGGTCAGCCAGAGACACCTGATACACACCTTCATCATCATCATCATCATCATCATAATCATAATCATCATCATCATCATCATCATCAGCTCTGTTACCTCTGGAAGCTCCTGATCTTTATCAACTCGTCCTGCATTGATGTTCTCCACATAGTAGACCTGGAAAGAGAGAGAGGGATGGATGATGGATGGACGGATGGATGATGGATGGATATGGATGATGGATGGATGATGGATGGATGATGGATGGATGAAGGTTGGATGATGGATGGATGAAGGTTGGATGATTGATGATGGATGGATGATGGATGGATGAAGGTTGGATGTTCTCACCGGTCGGGGTTTCTCTCTAGAGTTGCATTTCTTCAGGTGCTTCTCCAGGTTCTGTTGGGCCACGGTGCTGTTGACAGAACAGATTCTGATTACCGACCCAGATCCCAGTCCGACCCAGGCAGATCAGAACCAGGACTCACTGCTTGGGGTCCAGTGGACATGTGATCCTGCTACTGACGCCCTCCTCCTGGAACAGGAAACACGTCACAGCTTTAATGACGTCATTGCCTATCCAGTAGGCCCGTGCAGAGGGGGGGGGGGCTTTGGGGACTTGAGTACCTGCCCCTTTTGCTCCATGGCCCCAAGTGCCCTTTTGGTTTTATTAATTTATTTTTTTATCTTACACATGTACTACAATTATTACTATCATTACTATTATTATTATTATTACTTTGCAAGAAATACAACACAATAAACCCTCCGGTCTCATTGTTACCTTTGACGCAGGACGCCCGTGACGCAGGACGCACTTGCCTCTCGCGGTGAGATAAGGCGGCTAACTGCGGAGCTCAAGCTAGCGAACGTTTTTGGTGAATTAAAAAAAAAAAAATTTTGGGTGAAAGAACTGGAGTCGGCTTGCTACTGTCAGATAACGGAAAACGTTAAATGTTGTATCGTTTCTCCTTCAGCGCGGAGTCGCGGTTTAAGCAAAAATGAAATACAACAATGCAGGCGGAGGAAAATATAGTCCGCTCTCTGAGTCCACCTTTCTCTGAATATCTACTGAGCGGGAGGAGACGCCAGGTGAGGAAAAGCTGTTCTTATCTATCAATCCAGTATTTTTATCAGACAGACATTGCGCTGTTGTTGTTGAGCTATGAGCTAGCTGCTAGCTAATGACTTTGCTAGCAAAGCAAGATAACTGAAAGTTTCCCTGTATTGTTAATGACAGCAGTCATTCTGCAGTATTACTGATGCAATAGGGGCACAAAACCAGAATCATCTCCTTCATGGATATATGTCCGATTTTCTCATTGTCTTTGGTGAATGATGTACATAGTATTTATTCTAGTGTTAGGTAAATGTCTCTAGAAGGAGATAAAAGTCCAACAAGGACATTCATTTAGAATTAAAAATAACTCATCCTGAACATGATAGATATAATGTATGTAATAATCAAACTGCTTCTGTCATTAATGAAGGGGCAAACATAAACTTTATTTGCACACATCAGAAATCTTTGGTTTGATTTCAGGCTCTGCCAAAGCATCATGTGAGAATCACAAGCAAAACTTTGAATAGCAAGCAAAGATTTCTGACATGCGCAAATAAGTTTGTTTGTTTTGCAAATCATTTTTTTAAGTATTGAGATAAAAATTTGTAATTTCAGTTTTTAAAAAAAAATAATTAAGCTAAACATTTTTTTGTTGAAAAAAATGTTACAATCCAAAATGTCTTGATCACAATTTTATATTATTTAATTGAGGTTAGTATTTTAATTGAATAATTGTGAAACAAATTGAACTCCATAGGAGAGGTCTCATTTTCTCTGAAATTAATATTGTTATGCTATGGACTGAAAAACATATTGGTTTAAACACCAGGGTAAAGAACTGGTAGTGTGGTTTATTATAGTGTTCTGATCATAATTCATTATGTTTTGCTTGTTTCAGTTCAAAGATGCCACATAAAGACAGACGTCAGAAACAAAAAATAAAGGATCTGCTAGAAGCAGCGAAAGGTAGTGCATTGTTGACCATCTGGGTCAGAACCAGTACTGTAGGTAAGAACAAAAAAAGCAAAGGTTCTGACCATCATCAACCTGCAGTTTTTGGTAGTGAACACATATTTAATATTACAAGGCAGCTATTAGGCTTTTATTATGTTAAGAGTAGTCTTTTCTCATAGTGACATGCATTAATAAAATTTTTGCTTTTGTTTTTTTTCTGCAGTGCCACATTAAAGTTTGATGCAGCTGTTTTTCTGAATGGACCGTCTTCATCTCCACTGCAAGTACAGCAACCCAGGCAGATGTTCTTTGATTGTATGTCTCACAATTTTGTAATTTATCATTGTTAATTAAACTCTGAAAACTGTGTGACTTTGTTAATATTCTGTCCTAAAATGCGATTAGATGTGCCCTTTTTTCTTTTTGAGCACCTGCCCCTTTAGTGGTCTCTGCACGGCCCTGTGATCCAGATCAGATCGTTTTGGGAAGTAGCTGCTGAATCCACGTGGCTCACCATGGTCGCGTGCTCTCCGCAGAAGCTCCGCCCCCTTCCGGGGACCATCTTACAGAAGCGGTTTTTCTTCTGGACGAAGAAGCTGCATCTGCTCGGCGGAGGTGTCGCCATGATGGCCCCGGTGAGGCGTTCAGGGGCTCCGAGGGCTGTAAGAGAAAACAGGCAGTCACTGACAACACGAAGGGGTTCACAGCGGAGTGCGGAAAATGACTGCTGACGTCGATCGGAGCTCTTCTGGTGGTGGAAACACGTCATCAACACGTGGTTCTGTAGTTTGACCAGCTCACCCTTTAGTGTGGCCCCTTTTTAAAAGTCTTCCTAATGTCACCCTGTCGCATCACAGTCAGACTAAAACATGCTTTAGTCTGACTCCTAATGAGCGGAGCTGCATCATTAAAAACATATTCATATCTGTTTCTGTCTCAAACTCTGCAGCCGGACCAGTTCAACTCAATACCAAAGTATTACTTTGTCTTCCTGCGGAGCTCCGACAGATCCAGAACCGGACACCAAATCCTTTTGAGTCCAGAGGTTTCTCAGAGAGGCGTTCAGGTGACCAGGGGAGTGTGGGAAAAATCACTACATGCCGGGAGACCGATTGCAGTGGAAAGAGTTTCCAAGTTATGTGAAAGAAAGCAGGAATATGTTCATAGTTTCAATTTGCTAGCTACATTGTTATTCTGCTGGTGTTTGCTTAAGTTCACTCAGAATGCAACCTTCATTCTGGGCCGAAATCAGTTTGATCTGTCATGGTCTCCTGTGATTGGACAGCGACTTAGTTTCTGTTGGATCATGGTAGGGACGCCTCTGTTTGTGGTCTCTGATTGGCTGCAATGAAGCCGTCCGCCCGCCTCCACAGGACTCCTCCTACCAGGGCGGTGCTGAGCGTAACGTGCGGAATGACGTTGGCTGCAAGCAGTCAGTGTGATGGCGGCGCAGCGGGGCGGCGGTCCCGGTTCTTCTCGGCCCGCAGCGGCTGCGGATCACTCGGTTCTGGTCGTGGTGGGAGCGCTGCAGCCCAGCGGGCCGCTGGATCTCATACTGCGACAGATTGAAGGAGGTGAGCGGATTCTGGAGAACTGTAGAACCACACCGTAGGGTGGGAGGTCTGTGAGCTTTTCAAAATAAAAGCATATGGCTACTGCAGTTCAGACCAGCGCGGAGACCCGGATAAATTCAGAACTCGGTTCGGTTTTGCATGGGTTTAGGTTCGGTGTGAAGAGCTGCACAGTGTCTTGAATACGAGGCAGATTTGAACTCTGAACAGAACTTTCTGTGGTCGGACAGAGCAATGCTATCAGTTAGCATGCTAGCTTCATCTAGCATGAAGCTAGGTGAAGCTCCATGCTTACTCTGAAAGCTTTTTTCAGAGTAAAAGCTTTTAGAGCTTTTACTCTGAAAGCTGACCTTTCAGAGTAAAATGTCCATGAACTACAGAACTGAACCGAACCAGAACCAGTCCTTCTGATTCTGATCCGGAAACATAACTGGAGTCGGGACCAAATCTGATTCAGCAACCAGAGACGGCCGGGTTCAGCCTGGTTCTGGCTGGTTGTGGCTCGGTTCTGACCCGCTTCAAGACGGGTTTCTTCTGAATGATCAGAACACTAGATCAGCTTCTCTGAACGCCTGGAGGAGCAACACTTCTGCTGTTGATCTGGAGACCCCAAGTCAGTTCCAGGATCTAGAACCAGAACCAAGGAACCTCTGGTCCATTCACTGAACCCAGTAGAACCTCCCGAAGAGCAGCAGCTCAGTTTGGACCCATCTGGTTCTGACTGGACCTGCAGAAGAACTGGTTCTGAGCGCAGGTTCTGGACAACCTGCTGTGGTTCTGTCGCTACTGGACAGAAAGAGGAAGTTCTGTTTCGACACAGCAACTTCCTGTTTGTTCAGGAAACGCTTGTTGGTCAAAGATAGGAAGAAAAAGCGATGGGTTACTCTGTGAGGAAAATGATGCTTAACGGGGCCTTTTGTTCAGGTTCTGTTTTTCCCGGTAGTCCCTGCCGCAGTAGAGTCTCTTTCCTCTAATGTCTATAAATCATAGTATTACAGCAAAACAGACAGAAAACCCTCAAACAGAACCAGAAAGCAGATGATGATATACAGATTATAACCTCCAGATTATCTTGTCATAGTTTCACATTCTGGGTCAGTTTAAAGTTCCATTGTTGTGATGAGAAATGGCTCCATAAACATGTGTTCACTGACAAGTTCTGGATGAACTCAGATTGCAACAAGGACTGAGGCTGGTCTGGAACATCACGAGCTAACAGCTGTAATTGGCTTGAAACACATGCTGGTGATAGCGAAATGTAGCACTTACGCTAACTTTTTAGCATTTTTAGCTCATTTTTACATAAAACTAAGCTTCACGCGCTAAATGGAGTGTGACAGCGATAGTCAACATGCTGGTGATAGCATTTAAGCTAGCCTTGTCATTTTGGCTAATTTTAGTTTATTCATTAATATTTCGATACTGAATAGAGTCAGTCCATATTAGTCAACATAATAATGGTACTTTACGTGCTATTGACTACTTTTGCTAATTTTCAGCTTCAGAATACAACGCTGGGTTTCCATCGACACACGATTTCATCAGAAATGTTCCAGTCACTGATAAACTGTGGCGCATTCAGACCCAGAGTTCAAAGTGATTCCAGTGTAATTTCTGATTTCCACCAAGCTAGCTGGCTTTCCTCTGCCTACATCCCCCAGAATGCTGTGCATTCCTGGATCAGAGTTCAGTGACATTATCAACAGTCAGACATATTTTGAATTGATATTGATCACATATTGATTTATTGTGTTAGATATTGAAGGCAATGATTCCGAAGCAACATTTCTGCTCGTTCTAGCCGCCATTTTATTTATTAGTTCAACGCATGAAGGTGCAGGTCTGTTAGGACCTGGTGATGATGATGGTGATGAAGGTGACAAGGTGGTGTCTCTGTTCCAGGTGTGCGCTGCTGGCAGGCGGATCTAGACGATGCGGTTCTGGATCAGCAGCTAAAGCTCTTTGTGTCGAGACATTCGGCTTTTCTATCTGAAGACATCCGAGGTGAGGAACAAAGATCCTCTATGCACACGAGGTGCTCTTCTCGATACAGGGGTAGAACTGTAGTGGGTGTAGTAGCTCCGCCCACTGCCGTGAACGAACCATGTGGTCGGTGATGGAGAGTCCGATACCTGAGGAACTAAAGTGGGCGGAGCTTTATGATGAGGTGGAGCTTCAGGTGGAGCTTTTGGCAGGTGAGTGAAGATCAGCTGCTGCCTCAGTGTGAGCAGACCGACCAGAACCAGAACTTTACTGGCCCTCCTGCTGTGTGTGTGTGTGTGTGTGTGTGTGTGTGTGTGTGTGTGTGTGTGTGTGTGTGTGTGTGTGTGTGAGCTCATGAACCGGGTCAGCTGAGTCTCTGCTGAGCTGCCTGCAGGAACATCAGGGGCATTTCCACCACAATTCTGGTTCTGACCCAGTTTCTGAACCACAAGACTAATGCCGCCGTTTTGTAACCAGGTTCTGGTTCTGACCCAGGGCATGGTCTGTCCAACTCTTCCTGCTGTGTAATGGATGTTCTATTGGTCCTGCAGGTCAGCAGACCCTGCAGCACCGGGGAGAGGTTCTGGACACTCAGGTGGTTCTGAACCCGACCCAGAGCTTGGTCTGCTCAGAGGTGAGACTCTCGTTGTATCTCTGTCTCCTCTGACGGACTCTTAACGGACCTGTCGGTTCTGTTCAGATCCAGCGGCTTCTCTGCGACCCATCGCGCCACAAGCTGTTGGTTCTGGCGGGTCAGTGCGTGGAGAGCAGCGGAGAGCTGGTTCTCCAGCAGGGCGGATTCTCCAGCCGGGACCTGGCCCAGATCCTGGCCGGTGACGAGGTGAGCGGTTCTGAAAATTAGAACCAGCTGGTTCCGGTCCATTTGGTAACAGTTGTGTCTCTGGTGCTGCAGGTGGTGGAGCTGCTGGGTTCTGCTGACCCGGTTCTGAAGGCCCGTCTCACCCTCAGCTGCCCGGCCCATTGCCTCTGGACCGACTCGGAGCTGCAGAACCTGCAGGTCCCGGCCTGCGTGCGGGTCAACCCAGGCCCGATTCTGCCGGAGATGGAGGGCCTCCAGGAGTTCACAGAGTACCTGTCAGAGTCGCTGGAGCCTGGCTCGCCCTTTGACCTCCTGGAGCCGCCCGGCGCCGCCGGCTTCCTCAAGCTGTCGCGGCCCTGCTGCTACGTGTTCCCTGGCGGCCGCGGTGATTCCGCCTTCTTCGCCGTCAATGGCTTCAACATGCTGGTGAACGGCGGCTCGGACCAGCGCGCCAGCTTCTGGAAGCTGGTCCGGCACCTGGACCGGGTCGACTCAGTGCTGCTGACCCACATGGGCGAGGACAACCTGCCGGGCCTGAACGCGTTGTTGCTGCGGAAGTCGGCCGAGCAGAACCAGGAGGACGGGGATAACCGGATCAGCAACCTGGTGTCCCCGGAGCTCGGCGTAGTGTTCTTCAACGCTCCCGGAAGACTGACGTCCATCCGTCCAGAACCAGGCCAGCTGCGCAGCTGTGACCAGGCGGCTCTCGCCCTGCTCACCCTCCAGAAACTGGGAGTGACTCCAGAACCTCTGAGCAGGCCCGGCGGGCCCGCTGTAGAGCCGCTGATCCTGTTCCAGAAGATGGGAGTGGGCCGGTTGGAGCTGTATGTGTTGAACCCGGTCCGCGGGTCCAAGGACCTGGAGGCTCTGATGCAGCTGTGGCCCTACGGAGCCGACTCAGGAGATGCAGAGGTTCCTCTGACCTGCCGGGTGTCCATCTGCGCCCTGCTGGTCTGGCACCCATCCAGAACCCAGGACCGGATTGTTCGAGTTCTCTTCCCTGGCTGCACCCCACAGGCCAAAATGCTGGACGCGCTGGACAAACTCGCTCATCTGGACTTCCTGAAGCAGCCAATTGTCAGTCTGGAGGCGCTCGAAGTGTCCAAAACCCAGAAGCCATTGATCCGACAAGAGAGTCGCGAAAGTCTCAAGTTCCAGTCCAAAGACCTGAAACCCAACGGTGCCTTACACAAAGATAGACGGATTGAAGTCCGAAAACCTGAGCTGAAGACTAAGACCAAAGGAGGAGGGGACGCTACGACCAAGGATGCAGAAGAAAAGACCCAGATAAAGGATGCAGATCTGAAACCAAAGACCATAAAAGCTGCTGAGAAACCAAATTCAAAAAGGGATGGGTCAAAAGAGGATAGGAAGGATGCAAAGAAGAAGGACGAGAAGGTTTCTGCTGCTTCTGGGAAGAAGGAAGATGCCTCAGAAAAGAAGAAGGAAGCTGCAAAGAAGGACACAGCAAGTCTGAAGACCAAGAAGGAGGCAAAACCAGAACCAAAGAAAGACAACAAGAAGGACGCTAGAACCGAGGAGAAGAAACCGGCAAGGTTACTGGTTAAAGAAGTAAAGAGAACCGATGGAACCACTTCCTTAATCGGAACTACTGACCAAAGGAAAGCCACGGGTAAAACCGGGAGTGTGAAGAAGGGCGGAATGCTTCCAAAGAAAGATGCCTTCAACAAGGAGACGAGAAAGAAGTCAGGATCCCAGGAAAACCAGAAGACTTTAACGGCCGAGAACACAAGAACGGAGTTTAACAAACCGGAGGATGCAAACAGAAACCGGGGCTCAAAGACTGCAGGGGCGTCCGAGGAGACTTCCCTCAATGGGAACCAGATCTCTACCACGGAGAGTCCAGAGAAGTCCTGCTCTGTTGAGACAGATTCGGTTGGCGCCGCCTCACGTATCACCAGAACACCAAAAGGTGACCTCAGTGTGAACTTTCACCTTAGTCCAGGAATGTTCCGGGTTGCAGAGGGTTCCCCTAGAGTCCGGGTAGAGAAGTCCCTGGAGCTGTTTTCTCCTGCAGACTCTGCTCCGAGCAGTGCCGAACAGACTCCCTTCCACCCGTCCCCTGAAGACGTGCTGGGTCTCAGCAGCCCAGGGGCCCGGGAATCCAGTTTATGCTTTGAAGACTACAACCAGGGTGGATCATGCAGAACCTCGGAGGTCAGCTCCCTGCGGGAAGGTGTGGAGAACTCCACCTCGTCTCAGGATAAATGCTCCAGCCTCCTGAGTCCGGCCAAGGACTCCTCCCCCACCATGACGTCCATGCCGGCAGAGGTCGGCTCCCCCCACTCCACCGAGGTCGATTGCTCCCTCTCGGTCTCCTCAGAGCCGGTCCCCTCTGCTGGCACTTCGGAGCGCTCTAAGACGGTGCTTCCCGGTGGTCCCACCCCGAACGGACGCTGTGGTTCCGGGGAGAACGTCGGCAGACTCCCCTCTGAAGTTCCCCACAACGTTGACCTCTGCCTAGTGACTCCCTGTGAGTTCCAGCACCACCCAAGTTCCGGTGCCTCGCCGGACCTATCCGACAATGACCCCTCCCCTCTCACCTCAGCTTGCAGCCAGGAGACCCCACCCACATCGGTCAGCGACTCCCTGCCTACCACCACGGACTCCGACGTGCCCCCCAGCACTGAGGATTGTCCCTCAATCACCGCTGACCTGGACTCTGATGAAGACTCCGGCTTCCTGCGTCAGCCCAGTGATGTTCCCAGTCAGCACTTCCTGCGGCGGACGGGACTCGACCCGCCGCCGGCACCGGTTAAAGACCTGCCCCCTCTGCCGCTGCAGCGTGGCACCTGCATGACCGACCCTGAGGCTGACCGCACCCTTAAGGCGTCTGGTGCCAGAAAGAAGCCTCTGCAGAGAACCACGTCAGGAAGCAGCCGGTCCAAAGCCGGTTCTCCCGGCTCCCTGAGGACCGGCCTCGACTCCAAGCTTTCATCACGGAGTTTGCCTGGTGGATCCAAGGTCACACCTTCAAGACCGTCAGGTAGAGAAAGTCCTGGTTTCAGCTTGATCTCTGGACAAACCAGAACCAGTTTCTTCTTTTGATTATCTTCCTGCAGGAAACAGGAATTTATGCTCGGCTTTTTTTCAGGTCACTTTAGTTCATATTTAGGTCATATTTAAATCGCACATGATGAATGTTATATGATGTCTGGTAATGTTTGGATTGCTAATATTTAAGTCTCTGGATGTTGAATAGTTTCTTCTTTGGGATCAATAAAGTAGAATCTGGTTCCCATTGGCAAGCTGATGGTTTATAAAATCCCTTTAGCTCCCTCTGCTGGTCTGTGACTGACACACCTTCACTTTCACTTGCTCTATCTCACCTGTTGACCAAAATGCTGCTTCCTTTGAAACAATCCTCTTGGCAGGTTCTGCTGGTTCTGAAGGTCCTGTGGTTTACGTGGACCTGGCTTACCTGCCGTCTGGCTCCGCCTCTTCCACCGTGGACCACAGCCTGTTCAAACGCCTGCGTGCTTCGTATTACATCATCAGCGGCGACGACCCAGCGAAGGAGGCGGCGATGAGGAGGATCCTAGACGGCCTGCTGGCGGGGAAGAGCATGTGGCCCGACGATCCGGTGGGTGGCGCCATCCCGAGCTTCCTCTCCTGCAGATTGGACCTGTCCTCTGATCCGTCTGTCCTCCCTGTCTTTCAGGTGACCCTCATCCCCACCTTTGACTCGCTGGCCATGCACGAGTGGTACCAGGAGACGCACGAGCGGCAGCAGCAGCTGGCGGTGACGGTGCTGGGCAGCAACAGCACCGTCGCCATGCAGGACGAGACCTTCCCCGCCTGCAAGGTGGAGTTCTGAGCCAGGCTCCGCCCACCTCCCGGCAAGACGCAGCCGCTGTACCGTACTGAGCGTGCTCAGTTAGAAACGTTTGCTCCCTTCTTTCCTCACCTGTGTGACATCATGGTCCCCCCTCACCCTCTGGCACCACTGGATCAGAACCAGCAGATAGAACCCGTCCTGTGGATCAGAACCTGGATGGTTGTGACGTTTGGACTAAAACGGTTGGGATTCAAATTAGCATTAAACGCTACGATTGGTCTGCCGCTCAGTGTCAGCATCATGTTAAAATCTTAGTGAAATCAGTGTTCCCCAGTCATCGACATAATCACCATGTAGCCGCACTGTTTCCACGGCAACGCTAAAGCTACACAACGCTACAGTTATCTCACCTCCACTGTCACCACAGGAGCAGAGGTCAAACATCGGAGCAGAGGTCAAACATCGTATAAAACATTGACGCATTGAAATGAAACACTGTAAAAAAAAAACAGTCGATTAGCTTTAGCTTTAGCATTATGCTAATGCTAAAGCTTGCTCTGCAAGCTCTAATGCCAACATTAATATTCACAGTCACGGTGTTTCTGCAATGGTTCTGGTTCTGGCCGGCCCACGTGATCCTTGGGTCTTCATCTGCTGATGAACTGGGACTCTGGTTTGGACCCGCCAGCTTCTGAACAGAACCCAGTAATCATGGTTGTGCTGCGGTTCTGAAAGTCTCAGGTTCTGTTGACGGTCCTGTTCCTCCTGAAGGTTGACCCGGTAGGCGGTTGACCTGTTTTCTGGTGGGTTCTGATGCCTCCCCAGGTTCCGTCCATGCTGCCTCTGGCTGCAGCAGCAGTGCATCCTGGGAGCTGCAGTCAGTGTTTCTGCCTGTTTTAATGAATCCTGACTGAATTTGTCTATTTATTTAATTTAACTGTGATGTCACAAAGTGTCCTTCAGGGCGGCGCCGTCCGTCCGGGCCGCTCGCCGCGTCTTAAAGCTGCAGAATGTTGTTATGCTCCTGAGGGAACCAGAACCTGCTAATGTGGTTCTGGAATCCTGTTGGGTCCTTTAGCCCCGCCCCCTCACCTGTCTGCTTCCTGGAACACTAAGGATGGCCTTTCAGAATAAAAGTAGCTGTTGCACAGAATTTGTGTGGACTTTTACTTTGATAGAGTGGTGTTTCAGAAAGTTTGATTTCCTTTGGATCGTCTGATGCCCAGCAGAACCAGACGGAGCGCCGGGAACCTGGCAAGGTGAGTAGAAACAGAACTGCTCCAGTATCGTCTGATCGGGTCCAGAGCGGTTCTGGTTCTGGTCTGTGACGGGCTCTGGGTGGGTCCCTAACCCTTCCAACACAGATGGAAGAACGGGTTCTGATCCGTTCAGAATGTCTCTCTTTCAGCCAATAATCAATAATCAGTTCATTATACTTTGGGCTTTCTGCAGCAGGTTCTTCTGCTAGCCGGTTCGGGTCCGAACCCAGTTAAACAGGCAGCCAATCAGAGGATGACAAACGGCTTCAGTTTTATATTTTATCTTTTAAATTCATTATTTTTGTCTTTGTCTCTCTGAGGCCCCCTGCTGGCTCCCAGCGGACCAGCAGGGGGCCGCGGACCACACGTTGAAAACCACCGGTAACCTCTGACCTCCAGATCCTAGTTCTGGTTCTGGTCGTCTGAACTTCGGTCAGACAGTCAGAGCTGCTCCTTCAGGAAGGTGAACAGAACCTGGTGGAGGTTCTGGATCAGGATGGTCTGCGGTTCTGGGTCCAGTCGGAACCGCGTCATGGCGGAACCCTGAAGCCCCAGCCCCTGCCCCCTCCTCTTCCTTCTAGTGGGCGGGGCCTGATTGTCTCATCTGGTTCCGCTGCAGCGGTGAGTCAACCTTCATCTTCCTCCTCTTCCTCCTCTTCGGTTTTTAAACATTTTGATTTTGATTTATTTCGCTTTAAATGCGCCTGTGCGTCTGTATGTGCATGCGCTGTGACGTCATTGTGAGGCACCGGACTTTGCTCTGCAGTAGAACCGATCCCGGTCCGGTTCGATGCGGGTCGGAACCGACCGTCACTCTGGGCCAGGATCCGATCATGGATCAATGAGCTGCAGCTGGTATCAGTTATTGATCAGTTTACTGATATTAATGTGACGCATCAAGGTGGACGCCCGCAGGCAGCACTACTTCCGGTGAGGTTTTCAAAACAAAGGCGGTGGGGGGGGGTGAAGCATCAGGGTCAGAGGTCAGGGCTGCCTGCTGGTGTTCCACAGGCCCAGCAGCTCTCTGAGGTCATCTCACCTGGAGGTCAAAGTTCGTGGTGAGGTTCTGATCCGACCTCCTGCAGCCTCAGACGGGTCAGATGAGGCTCTGAAGTCCAGCAGTACCTTTCTGGTGATGTGACTCATATTTTGAAAGGGTCTTCCTGTTTCCTGGTGGGTGGGGCGGAGCTTCCGGTCAGAACCACAGCAGGCCAATTTGACCCACTGGCTGTGGTTCTGGTTCTGAACATCCAAGTGGGGAAGCTGCTGTGAGGACTCGGAACCTGGACCAGAACTTTGGATTTACCATCAGAACCAAGTGTGACCCGACTCTTGTTGTGTTTCAGCGCCATGGAGGCCCATCAGAACCGTTTACAGCTGCTGGCGGTAAGTTGTGAACAGAATCGTCCCAGAAGAACCAGAACCAGTCCACCCATCAATTAAACTGATTGATTGAAAACCAAACAGACTTGGATCAGAACCGATGCCAGAAGACAGAACAGGTCGGGTTCCTGCAGAGATGGAGCCCGACCTGTTCTGTGTGGGTTCAGACCGGGTCAGAGGTCAGGCTCCTGGAAGGTTCTGTAGAACCGGACTGGTGTTAGCTGGGCTCTCAGGATTAACGGACAGGTTCTCTGCCTCCAGCGGTCGGGTCCGATCGATGCTGGTATTGATCTGGTTTGGATCCAGTCCAGGAAGATTCTGCATTCAAACCAGGCCAGCTTTATTGAGAACCACTCAGAGACAAACGCACTGGCAGGCAGCCAGCAGGAAACGCCACCTCAACCCTTTCAAAATAACAGCCTCAGATACACACAACCTCTGACAGCAGGGCACTGACAAGAGGTTCTGGTTCTGGTTCACTGAGGCCGAACCAACTCCGTTTCCCATCATACCTCAGGAAAAGAGGAAGCGGCAGACGGAGATGGAGAACAAGCGGCGCCAGCTGGAGGATGAACGGAGAGCTCTGCAGCACCTGAAGGTTGGTTCTACTGGTAACCATGGCAACTCACCAGATGGCTGCAAGCCTAGATTAGCAAAGGTCAAAGGTCAAATTGTTTTTTGTTTTTTTTGTTAGTTTTTTTTAGTTAAAAATAGTCCATTTGAGTGCTGCAAGTTTTAATCCTTCCTTAACGTTGGAGTGTGGTGATGTCTGAGGAGGCGTGGCCTAAATGGCGCTGCTGTTCATCCTGTTGCTAAAAAAACAAACATGGCTGCCAAGTCAGTCAGGGTAAGACTACCAGCAGACGGTACCAGCAGACGGTACCAGCAGACGGTACCAGCAGACGGTACCAGCAGACGGTACCAGCAGACGGTACCAACAACAGAACCATGTTGTCTGCTGTCACCTGAAGGTGTCGCTGTGTCTTTCTCTTCAGTCGAAAGTTCTGAGGGAGCGTTGGCTCCTGCAAGGACCCACTGGACCGGACCAAAACCAGGACCAGGACCCGGAACAGGTCCAGAGTCAGCTGGAGGAGGATGAGGCCAGAACCAGAACCCTGGAAGAGTCCATCAGGAGGTCTGATCTGGTTTCACAGCGACTTTACTAGTCCTTCATTATACTACGTTAATTTGTGAGTTTATTGATTGGTTTGTTTATTTTCATTCATTTCTGATTATTTTTGTTTATTTCTGTTTATTTCTGTTTATTTTTTATTTTTGTCTACAGGTTGGAGCAGGAAGTCTCCAGGCTGGAAACCGGACCTGTCTCTCAGACCATAACACACTCTGTTGTGAGTAAACGCGCTCAGTCAATCTCACTGGGACGGTTTTATTGTGAAATGTCTCAATGTTTCATGTGTGATTGTGGAGATTTACTTCCTGTCTCTGTTTGTGCCTCCAGGTGATGCCAACACCTGATCCAGGTAACTACTTATTCTCTGTTTCTTATTGTGATGCTTCTACATCTAACTCATGTCTCTGATCAGTTGTTGAGGTCAAAGGTCACAGCAGAATGGAGCTGGGCGGAGCTAAGCTGTCAGGTCAGGCGATCCAAGGTGGGAGCTGATACACCAATCAGGATACAGTAATTAGATTGCAGTACAGAGTGATGACATTACATTCTGTCTCTGTCTTTCCCGTTTGTCCCATGAGACCCTGCAGAGGTCAAAGTTCACAAAAGTATTAAAGTCAGTAAATCAAGAGAAGCCCGGGGTGAGATGAAGAAAGGTGAGTAAGATGTCCAGCATGTAATCTCCAGGTAAACCACACCTGAACAGGACAGAAGGTGATCTACAACCTCATAACATGTTAACTACAAGTTTATTACATGTCAATTACACATTTACAAAGCGTCAACTACATATTCATAACTTAACTACCAGTTAAGATGTTGCAGGTTTTACAATGGCAGCACAACATATTACCATGGCCTTTCAGGTTTAAGACGTGCTCACTGCAGCTCTACAGTGTGTTAACTACACGTTTATAACATGTAGTTAATGTTGTCTTACATTGACTTGCTACATTGAGTGTCCAAAACATTGCTAATAAGTAACAAAAATAGCTAAAAGCTTATTTTAGGGAAAAGGTTAATGCTAATGGCCTAACCTGAGAGAAAAAGATAATGCAGGTTAATCTTATTGCACTGCCTATGGCAGTGTACTAACCTGACAGGACTATTGAGGCTTTTATTTTGAAATTTTCAGTAAGCTTCATATTAAATGGCAATACTAATCCCATGTGTAACACTGATTCAGTGAAGTCAATTATATAATGGCCAAAAGAGCAATGACATGATATAAAAAAAAGTTAAGACTTTTATTTTGAAATTTTAATTAAACTTAATTTAAAATTGCCACACTAATCCCAAGTGTAACAATGGTTGGTTAAAATCAGTTCTAAAATGCCCAAAAGAGAAGTAGTTCTAAAGTGCAGCGCAGTCCTCAGAGCTCTTCCATAGTAAAAACTACAGTGATGCGTTTTTGTAGTCCTAATCAGCGGCTCCACCCTCCTCAGTTCCGTTGCTATGGTAATGGATCCTCTGCCAGCTGTGAGTCAGACAGAGGGAGACAGAATTCTATGAGTTTAAGGCAGATAGTTTCACTAAAAAGAAGCGGTCCGAACAACTCCTTCCCATTCGGGAACCGTGATACGTATCGGAAAACCGTTTGAAGCGTATGAGAGGCCTATTTGTCTTCTCCGATAGTCCCGCGATTCATATCTGTAGCTCACTCACAGTAATTGCAGTGATGAGATAAATATGGTGTGTGCTGAGCTCAGAAATTTTTCAGAAATACTTGGAAGTGAATGTGGCTGAGCGCGTGGAAATCCTGTCGCACGCCGTCGCTCTGAAGCACCTTGACAGAAAACCGTAAACCCTAGCAATTTTGAAACTTTGAAAACATTTTACCGGAGCAGGCATGCGTGTCTATGTCATGACCGACGTTGATACCAATACGGCGATGTTTGTGGGCGTGACAGCGATTTCAAAATTTATTTGGGGTAAAAAATGGCACTGCTTCCCACGTTCTAATGACACGTCAGTTACACTCTTAAGTTTCGGCAGTTGGAAATTTTGGTCGTTTTTCGCTTTTTACGTTGCCATGGTAACTCCGATTCCCACCACAACTAATTGCCCCCTTCTTGGCTTCGAGCCGCACGTTTTGATGCCAGTTTTGTGGGAGGGTCGCAGCGGTACGAGCCGCTTTAACGGTGATGGAAGAAAAATAAAGATATGAAGAGACATTTTATTAGGTGAAGAACAATAGGTGCCTGCCATGCAATGCATGGAGGCAGTGACTGACTTGCTATGGACAGGATTATTACTGTGTTGGGCTATGATAACCATAGTTTTGGTGTCTTTACAGGTTTATAACATGATAACTACAAGTTATAAAATATTACCTGCAGCTCCATGGACCTGCCAGCAGGTTTGTAGCCATAGCAACCATTAGCTTTCTGTCAATGTAATTCAATTCCAGTTTAGAAATACTTACCAGGTGATCCAGGCTGCTGGTTGAGCAGGTCAGAGGTCAGGGTGGTGCTGACATCATGAGTACCTCCTTCACACTGCTAACCATGTGCATCCTCTCTGACCACTTCCTGTCCTCCACTTCCTGTCCTCCAGCCATGTACTCAGTGGAGATTAAAGTAGAGCGGGACAAAGTGACGGGGGAAACCAGAGTTCTTTCCACTAACACCAAACTTCCTGTTGACCTCTCCGATCAAGGGGTCAAAGTCTATGAAGATGAACAGAAAGGTGAGATTTACAAAAAGCTGAGCGTGCTTTAGGAGAAGAGACGAGGAGCCTAATGAAGAGGAAGATGACTTCCTCTTCCTCTCCACCTAACAGAGTTGCTATGACTCCATGTCCTTCTCCTAAAGTTATTGCTGGCGTTACGAAGATGCAAGAGAAGCAACATTGTGTTGTGCAATTGAGGGCAGCGCTGCAATGGTGCATGGAGTGATGTCATCCAGTGCTGCGTTGTTATTGGTCCTTCAGCAGCAGGTGTGTCCAGAGTCCCTTTAATGTCCCATCTTGTCCCTGTCCCCAGTGGTCCATGAGATGAACGGGGACGACGCTCACCTGCTCAGCTCCGTTGAGGTGGAGGAGCTCATCCACAAAGCAGATGAGGCTTTGGTGATGTCACATTCCGTTACCACGGCAACCTCCCTGCCAAAAGGAGAAGTCCTGAGGGAGTCGGACCTTCCGCCAGAACCAGAAGCAGGGTCCACACGGACCCCCAGTCACGCCCCGTCTGCCGCCGCAGAGATCACGGGGCTGGAGACGACGGCCGGCGGGGAGCCGGACGTGGCGGAGGCCAGCGCTGAGAACCCAGTTACCATGGTGTTCATGGGATATCAGGATGTGGAGGACGAGGACGAGACCAGGAAGGTTCTGGGGCTGCAGGGCACGGTGAAGGCGGAGCTGGTGCTCATCGATGACGGAGATGGAAAGGTAGATCCACCTGCGTCTGCTGCCCCGCCTTCTGCTGCCCCGCCCACACCGACCGCAGCTCCAGAAACGGTGATGGCGAGCAACGGGGAGGCGGCGGTGGAGGGAAGGGCGGTAGCAGGGAAGAAGGAGCCGCCGTGTAAATGCTGCAGCATCATGTGATCATCATGTGACTGAGACTGAACTAACTCCGCCCACTCCACCTTTCCCTTTAACAACATGACATCATTTCCTGTTTTCTGCCGTCACTTCAACACACCTGCTGTTTCCTGCTGAGAATACTTAAGTACATTAGCATTAGCATGTTAGCATTCCGCTCTCCAGGTGTGTTCACCTGTATGCCTGTCTGTTTTCTGAAAGAGGAAATAAAATGGAGTTAGTGTGAAGCAGTGTGTGTGTGTGTGTGTGTGTGTGTGTGTGTGTGTATATATATTGGGGTTCCAGCTACTCCCAGCCTTGGCAGCTCTCAGATTGTTTCTCAGTTTCTGGGTTTCTTCTCTCTGACACGTGGTTATTTGGTGACGGTTCTGGCCGGGCCCTGATTCCGGACCTCACAGCAGAACCAGAAACAGAACCGGGGAGTGTATTGGCTCAGTTAGCGGACTCAGACTGACTCCATTAGAACCCGTGGCTCCATGCAGACCGACCGGCAGTGCCATCAGCTCTTCCTGTTTTTCTTCTTCTACAGAACCTGTAGGGGGCACCAGTGCCTGGTTCCTTACTGTCACCATGGTAACCACCCAGGAGGTCATCTGTCTGGATGAAGGTCTCCCTGCTGCATCCTCTTCACCTTCTTCTTCTTCTTCTTGGTGAAAGTCATTGATTTTTTTTTTCTCTGACCTCTGACCTTTGCTGTCTTTTCTGGATTCTTTCTTATGCTCTGAACTGTAAGTCATGGATCTTGTCAGTTGCTTTCTGAACGTGAGGGGTCCAGTTTATTCTGATCAGACTGGCCACCCACTGGGGCCACCCACTGGGGCCACCCACTGGGGCCACCCACTGGGGCCACCCACTGGGGCCACCCACTGGGGCCACCCACTGGGGCCCGTACAGCTGGAGACAGCTTGGATTCCTGGGGAAGCAAGTCCACCTTCCTGCAGCAAACAGGAAGGGGCGGGGCCAGGCCACATGGCAGACAAATGTCTTATTTGGAAATGGGTCCAGAAGTGAAGGGGGCGCTATTTCTTATATTATCCAAGCTCTCTGTTTGTAATTTTCTCTTTAAATCTCTGATATATCTAAAGTTTCAGGAAGGATTTTCACTCTCAGCATGTATTTGAACTCGTGTTTTATTTTCTTCAGCTCACAGTTTCTAATAAATTCTGCATCTTTCTGTGTAAATCTGCTAAATCTTTCTAAATCTGCTGCCCAGTTGCATCTTTTCAGGTCTATTACTGCCTCTACTGGTGTGGGTTGGTAACACAACTGATGTAATTACATCACTAAGTCAGAATTAAACAAAGTCTTTATTTATTATTAATTCTGGTATTACTGACACCATAGAAGATAAATTCTCTAATAAAAGAACATAATGTTTTCTATTTCTTAAGAATGTAGAGTTAATTAAATGACCTAAACCTACACTCACTGGCTGTTTTATTAGTTACACCTCTCCAACTTCTCATTAATGAAAATGTGGAATTAGCTAATCAGATGGTAGCATCTCAATGCATTTGAGCATGGCCAAGATGATCTGCTGCAGTTCAAACTAAGCATCACCAAATAACCACGTGTTACAACCGAGGTCTGCAGAAGAGCATCTCTGAATGCTCAACACGTCGAACCTTGAGGTGGATGAGCTACAGCAGCAGATGACCACACCAGCTGACAGCTAAGAACAGGAAACTGAGGCTACAATTCACACAATTGTTACCAAAATTGGACAACAGAGGATTGGAAAAACATTGCCTGGTCTGAAGACTGAATTTGTGCTGCAACATTCAGGGGGTCGGGTCACAATTTGGCATCAACGACATGAAAGCGTGGATCCATCCTGCCTGGTGTCAGCCGTTCAGGCTGCTGCTGGCGGTGCAATGGTGTATTTTCCTGTTCTGAATCTCACCTGTCATAAAGTTCAGCTGCTGCCACCTGCAGGCAGCTCCGTGTGTTACAGTTCAGATCCTGACTTTACAGTTTCTGATGATAAAAATCTGAGGAATCATGATGATAAAATCCTTAAGAATCGAAATGTCTGGACTTGCTGAGGATCCAATTCAGCATGTAAGGCTTAGTTTAGTGAGACACATAGTGAGACACATAGTGTGAGACACATAGTGTGAGACACATAGAGTGAGACACATGGTGTGAGACATAGAGTGTGAGACATAGAGTGAGACATCCCAGTTGCTTTGGTTGACTAAAGTCATAGTTCACATGGCCACACATTCTGCTGAAATAGGTCAGCAGGAAGTCCAAGTCCCATTGCCAGCATTGTGTGTGTGTGTGTGTGTGTGTGTGTGTGTGTTTCTGTCAATCAGCAGAATTCTTGTCTAACTCCCCTGCTCAGCAACACACACACACACACACACACACACACACTGTCTCCCAGTCGCTCTGAGTCGTCTGCTGGATCTCAGGTGAGTCCTACTTATCTTTCCGTGTCCCTACCTGTGTGACATCATGATGATGTCAGCTACCTGTGTTGCTAATTGATTGTTATTGATAGTAGAATTTTTGCCCCGCCCCCTACAGCTGCGTTTCCTTTGATGTTTATTTTCTGTCTCAACCAATCAGAGCTGACTGTTTAAATTTTATTGATGCTCCTTCTGTCCAACGGCCGGGCTCGGTTCTGGTTCAGACAGTAACGAAACCGAAACCTTCATGAAGAACAGAACAAGCTGAAGAAGGAGACCACACATAAACCAGAACCAAGCTGTTGTTAGCGCCTTCAGCTTCAGAGCCAGAGCTAAACTCCGTTAAAACTGCAGCTTCTGCACTCAAAGACAACAGAAAGTTGCAACATGTATAAAATGAACTTGATGTGAAAGTTTGCATAAAGATCGGCAAGCTTTTTACCTGCTGTGAAAATGTGCGGCAGCCATTTTTAATACAGACCAAAACAAACTAGAAGGCATCGAAACTCACCTCAATACACTGAAACCTGACTTCAGGTACTTAGTCCAAGAAGCATCCAACCCGCTGGTTATCATGAATCTTTTATTCTTTAAACATGAAACTGAAACAATTTATCCTCAGACAGTAAACTAACACAAAATAAAGAAAACAAAAGTAAAGATGTGAAAACCTCAGTCCAGTTTGTCTCATAAAGACGTAACGCATCGTCTGCATCGGGATGGGCGTCTCCAGGCCTGGAGGGTCTCCTGCAACTTTTAGATGCATCTTCACTTCAACACATCTGAGTCAAATAATGACTGTGGAGAACCAGACTGCACTGAGGAGGTCATTCACTGATTTGATTCAAGTGTGTTGGACCAGAGAGACGTCCAAGAGATGCAGGAGACCGTCCCTCGAGGACCAGGACTGTCCACCACTGGTCTGAATGCATCGATGGCTCATTTATTCTCACTCATTTATTCTCACTGATCAATAGGTTTGATTACTGAAGGTGATCAATAAGTTTGATTACTGAAGGTGATCAATAAGTTTGATTACTGAAGGTGATCAATAATCTCAGGTTTAGCTGCTACCTGAGGATCTGTGGCTCTGATGGAGAACATGGAGCCATTGATCAGAGATCATATTGATCTGCTGGTTTATTGGCGTTTAGATTGATCCAGACTGATCAGCCTGGGCCTCTGAGCAGAACTTACAGAAGGTACCGATACATGTGCAACTTATATTCATAATTCCTCTATTTAATAAACGTCCACATCCCCCACTCGTAAAGGACTCTGTGGACTCTTTCTGTCTTTACCCAGCACCAGCAAGAACAGGCCAGGTCCAGTTGGAGCAGCAGAATGTTCCAGTACACTCTGCCGTGGAAGGTTCTGGCTCTCAGTCTGGACCCGGAGAACAAGGTGAGGCTGCCAACAACCTGATGCAGTACTGCTTCCGGTCCAGTAGGGGGCAGCAGGGGGGGCTGCAGTACTGCTTCCGGTCCAGCAGGGGGCAGCAGGGGGGGGGCTGCAGTACTGCTTCCGGTCCAGCAGGGGGCAGGGTTCTCCTGGTTCTCTGCTGTGGTGTAATTCTCCGTCCTCCTTGCTCAGTTCTTGATGTCTGAGGTTGAGAAAGAGTCACTGAGTGAAATTCATGATTTCCATTTATTAATACCAAAATACAACTGGTCCATTTCTCATGCTACCTTTCAGAGTTAGCAGGACAAAATGGCATCAAACAAAAGTTTTCCATTCCTTTTGTCAGCCTCTAGCTAAACTGCGCTCTAAAAAGGCCGTTAACCTTCGCTTTGAGAGTGTTTCCTAACATGTCATTTGCTTTAGCTTTAGCTTTACAACTAGCTAAAAGAGATAGAAGGAAAAACACAGAATTATTTATTCTCAACACTGCCCTGCATGTTTTATCTGTTACGCCTGATTCAGCTGATTGCAGTTCAGCAAAAACCTGCAAACTGAGATCACCAGGCTGCAGTGAGCCTGGAGGAGCTGGGCTGGGAAACACTGAACCCAGAAAGCCCCACTGTCTCCATGGTGATGATCCAGAGTCCACCTGCTGATGGAGAGCAGGTGGGTGGGGCTGTGAGTGGGAGGGGCCTGTGAGTGGGCGGGGCCGCACAGCGACCTTCGTCCCCTCAGGCAGCTGCTCTTCAGAGCTGCGGCTGCTGCTGGACGCTGATCCAGGTAAGAGACATTCTGTTGTTCAGGTGGTTTGAGGCCAGAGGTTGACCAGATGTTTGGGTCCATTAGGGGGCAAACTTCAGTTACTTAGACACCATCCTGTCCACAGTTATTTCTGGTTCGGCTCAGTCCAGAAATAACAAACACACACACCCACACATACAGACACAGAGGAACACACACACTGGTTCTGGCCCGGTTCGGTTGCCCTGCAGCAGGCGGTTGCCTATCGGCCGCCAGCTGCAGGAGCGGCGTCTTATCAGCCGGTCGCAGGCGGAGCTGCTGCTCTCAATGTTCCTCCTGCGGTTCTTGTGGTCCGGGTTTTCACCATCTCATCAGACGGTTCTGATCCAGATTGATCCTCCCAACGTGAACCGACCTTCTCCAGAACTCGGAACCATCCTGGACAACCAGCTGATTCCGAACCATTCGGACCCGAACCAGCTGTGACGGAAAGTCCGAAAAGTTCTGGATCAGAGATGAGGATCAGATCTGAAAATCTGATCCTCTTAATATGGACCCGACCAGAACCCTGCAGGTGGCAACACATTATCAGTCCGACCCCAGACTAAAACCAGGACTGACACAAACTGAGACCAGTACAAACCCAGTATGTCACCAGTCCAGAACCAACTTTAGTCCCAATCAAAACAAAGAAAAATCTGACCAGTTTAAACCAGTATCAAGGCAGTTTCAACGGAAACGCTCCAGAACCAGTTTAAAAGCAGCAGAACCGGTCCAGAACCCTGTAGAATTCAGTATGAAACCAGTTTCAAACTGGATGAGTTGAACCAGTTTAGATGTCAGTGACCCGAGTCGAGTTCTGGTTTTAAACACACCTGGGCCAAACCCAGTAAGGTCAGTTCTGTGGGCCAACCACCAACAGAACCAGCATAAGATCCTGTTTAAGACTGGCTTACTGGGACTGTTGGAACCGGAAACCAGTGGAGATCCGCACAGTTTAAAAGCTCCTGTAAGAACAGCTGCCATCAACACTGGACTGGGTCCATCAGAACTGCCGGTCTCAGCAGGTTTATCTCTGGACCTGCAGGGCGGATCTGATAAGAGGCAGGTTGTTGCGTCAGGTGACCCGCGCCGCTCCTCTCTGGGGTGTAAACTCATCTCTGATCAGTCAGACGTTCTTTTCCTCTGTGACTTCAGTTTCATTTCTCCCAGCCCGGCTCAGACTCTAGGGGACTACGAGTCCCACAATGCTTTGCAAACGTCCCCAGGTCTCCTGGGTGTCGCTGATCAGTTTATTCCTCCTTGGCTTCAGAAATTGTCTTTACTGTTGTTTCAGAGTCTCTCCACTGAAGAGTGTTTGCCTGGTTGGTCCCCACAAAGTTCTCAGAGATCCAGAGACACTTCTACCCTCTGTGGCTCCACAACGCCCCCTACAGGCATGGACAGCTCCCCCAGGAAGTGGGTTTTGAAGCCTCTGTCCCCCCTGCTGCAGCCCTCAGACCTGAGAACCATTGTTGGACCTGCTCTTGGCCTGGCGGACCAGGACTCTGGCTCCTTGGAGAACGATGGAAGCTGGAACGGCCTAGTCAATGCCCGGCATGTCACGGTGCAGGATGGGGACTCTAGCAGTGACGAGTGGCAGCCCAGCAGTCCCGCTAGCAGCTCCGGCTCTCAGAGCGGCTTCTACTCCTTTGTGGATGATCCCAGGAGTCCGGAGGCAGAGCTGAACGAAGCCTGGATGATGTCACCACAGCGCCAGGCTCAATTGGTCGTCCTGAAGAAAGAGAAAGGATTCAAACTACAGACCTACAGCAGCAACAAGAAGCCAGAGAGTCTGTTCTCAGAGAGCAATGGAGACTATCAGTATATGGTGGATTCCAACAACGGGATGAAAATGGTAGATGAGGAGGCGGAGAAGCAGCTTCGTAAGATGATCATCCACAGCCAGGCTCCCAGGAGGAGCCAACCGGAACCACAGAACCAAGCGGAGGTTCTGGACACCATCCTGTCCACAGATAGACTGCTAGAGGGGTTCAGTTTGAGCTTCAGTCCTGTTCTCTCCAGACCAGAATCTCCTCAAACCACCGCGCCAGGAGCCGTGGTGAAGGAGCAGATCAACTTTGGTGCAGCCCGACAGAAGTTTCTACAGATAGAGCAAGACCAGCTGGCACACATGCTCAGTCCTGTCCGGTCCCCCAAAATCCCACCGGCCGTGACTCCAGAATTGGATTCTGATGTTTATGTGTCAAGGAAGGTGAAGGTCTATGGTGCCATGGAGACAGGCGGTAACACGACTCCAGTTAGAGCAGCAGGCGGAGATGAAATGGATCTTCAGAGGAGAGAGACAGTGCTCCGATCCGATGCCAGTCTGAGTAGAGAGAGTAGCGTCTTTGAAGACTCTGGCCATGAGGAACTGTCAGTGGAAGTGGCTGGAGGCCACGGCAGTGATGTCGGCCTGCTTGATCAACGCAGGAAATCCAAGGTGTTCCCTGAAACCCCCATTGAGAGAGAGATCCGATTAACTCAGGAACGTGAGGCAGAGCTACGGAAATCTCGAGGCCTGAAGCACAGCAGTGGTCAAGCAGAGATGATCAGAATTGAAACCAGACGTTCACTGCTGTCCCTGACACCTGACAGAACCTTCGAGAAGAATCCACTGAGCTTAATCATCCACAGAAAATCCCAAAGAGAAAGCCAAAGGGAGGAGGGCCCCCAGCAACAAGAGATCCAGGAACCAGCCAGCGGAGCTGCTCCTCCACAGCTGGGGTACAAGAGAGAAGAGGCTGACCCACATTCAGGAGACAAGCCTGAGTCCGATTCTGGAACAGACAAAGTGTACCTCTCTCCATGTTGTCCTCACCGACATCCTGATGAGTCCTGGTTCTCCCAGACGAACCCAACTGCCTCCGTATTCACACCAAGGGATTCTGAGGGGAGAAAACAAACGGCTTCCTTCCCTCCTGCTTCTCTCACACCAACAACCCTGCATGAACTCGAGCTCCCTCAGAGTTGGAGGAAGAACCTGGAGTCCACAGGCCTGCAGTCCAGAGGGCAAGGAGCTCCAGACTTCATTGAGAAGGAGATTGAAGAAGCTCTAAAAAGAGAACAGGAGCTGAGAGAGCTGAGGGAGTCCATGAAGGAAACCAGCCGACGCGTCTTCTCTCCGGCTCCTCTGGCGGAGCAGGCATCCAGGACGGCTGGGAGGCACTTCTACCCGCCACTTAAAACAGGTACCAGGTTCCTGTCCTAAGTTTAATGGCATCAGCTTTTTAGTTTCCGTTTTAATGAGAAATAGAAATATTTACATTCAGGCGTGATGTGGGACCTATTGTCACTAAGATGAATTAAAGCAGGCGGTTTTGGAAAAGGACGCCGATATTTACTGCAGTTCCTGCCTGTACTGTCAAATTCTCTTTGGCACCAAGCTGTTCCCTCCGGATCCGGCTTGTCCCACACAACCATGTAGAGGAAACGGGTCGGTGGGGTAACACAGCAGGAGGTACTGTCCACTCTGCCCCCCCTGCACCTGCTGGCCGTGCGGTCAGCTGATCTCGCTGGGATTAGGACAGAGGTGGGTTGACGTCAGCTCCCTTCACCGGATCAGGGTTCTGCTGTGAGCATCCTGGTGTCAGTTAGTGGAGGAAGATTCGCTCGGTTTCAGATAAAGGAACCGTCTGGGATCAACATTCTTGCTGCTGGTTCCTTTGGGCTGCTGCTAGGGCCTGTCATTCTAAAGAACCCTGCGTCATGTTTATGGGAAGCCTCAGCTCCATCATTTTTCAAGCTTCTGATACTGGGTTGGTGTTTCCCAGGAGGTCCAGACTAAGCCAGAACCGGGCCTGCTCCAGGTCAGACTCACTGCCGACACAATGAGTAACCTAATGAGGCCAGAGTCCAGCAGACAGAGTCAATTAGTAACAGTTTCTGACACAGAGTCCAGCCTCCACACCTCAGCTTCAAGGAGAACAAGGCTGTCCTTCCTGGGGTGGCCTGTGGGGGGCAGTGTCTCCCAGCAAAGAGTGTTGGAGATGCATTCAGGTCAACTGAAGGTCAACAAGAGGCATTAGAAGTCCTCTAGAACCAGAACATGGAGGTCCTATTTGGTCACAGCCACTCTGTGGTTGATGTCTCAGGTATCCCTCAGGGTTGTGTGTTAGCATGCCTGCTCATGTACACGTTGTGCTTCCTTCCTGTGTCTCAGAGAAACCTGCCAGTCTGTCCTCGTCCTCTCCTCATCTCGACGTCCTGCTGCCGTCTGCCTCCCTCGTCACCGCTAAGCCCTGGGCCTCCTCGGCGTCCCCGGTCTCTTCCTCCCCACTGGCGGTCCGGACGGTTCCTCGAGGTTTGACGGAGACGCTGCTGCAGGACTTTGAGGACCACCGAGCCAAGCTGAAGCTGGAAGAGAGCGCTGTGAGTCTCCTGCTCTTATTTTGGTAGTCTCAGCCTGAGAGGTGGGACTTCCTGTCTGACGATGTTTGTGTCTTTCAGTACGCAGGAATCCAGCTGGTTGATGACATCAACAATGAGGTAAGCACCGAAGACCCTGAAATGGTGCAGGATAGAAACCAGTTACAACAGTTCCAGAACCAACTCCAGCTGGAACACAAGATAATCAACAGAGTCAAAGTCTCCACAGAACCTATGGCCCGATCCATTACTGAGCAGTCTTTTACCTTGAAGGGTAAAAGTACTGTGAGCTTTATTTTGAAAAGCTATTTGACAGTTTCTGTAGAACCCAGAATGTTTAGTCCTCATTGTTTAAGAGGTTCTGACCCGATGGTTTTGTTTACTGGGTCTATGGAGGCAGCCATCATGCACAGAAGTTGAGTCATTGGTTGCTATGGTGATTTCCGTCTAAACGTCTCTTTAGCAACATTCTGAAGATTTCTGCAATAATTTTGTAGATCCGGATCAAACAGAACCGTCAGTCGGTCCAGTTCTCCGGACTGACTGGTCCTACAGCCAAGGGAGACGTGGAGATGAAACTGTGGTCATGAAGGGAGTTTAAATCCAAAAGGTTCTGAACCATCCGCACTCTAAGCTTTCTGTAACCCAGTTAGACTTTGAATGATGGTTCTGCTGGCCCAGCGAACGCTGGCCCGCTTGGTTCTCAACTTGTAGGCTGAAGACATGACACGTGTTTAGCAAGTGGCTAATTAGCATGTCTAGATTTCTGGATCAACCTGCGGATCTTCAGGAGTTTGAGTTAATTGGACCCTGTCACTAAAGACTTTTATTTTGAAAGACTTCACTGACTGGTTCCACGTGCATCTATTCCATCACCATGGTGTCCCCTCTGTCTCTTGTCTCAGGTGGTGGAGTCCACTCGAGTCGTTCGTCATAAGAACCAGAGAGCGATGCTGTGGGAGGCTGGACAGTTCGCCAACCAGGACGACCAGTGAGACCACCAGGACCAGATGCAGGACCAGATTTGGTTCCAGAACCAAGTGTGGACCAATCCTGAGCAGGGTCATGGGTCAGCAGCATCAATTGATGGACCCTTATAGACAAGATGTTCTCACCTGATCCAATCAGCTGCTGAATAAACGTCCAGTGGAGACAACTGGTTGCTTTCAGTCTAACCTCAGAGAGCGAAGCAGGAGTTTGATTTTGACACTTTTAATTTGACAAAACTAAACAGGAAGTCAGTAACTGTTCATGATTGAAATTGATGCAGCAAAATAAATGAAACCCTAAAATCCGATTGTTGGAGTTCTGCTGTTTGTCTGGATGGGTTCTGGAGTTGAGAACGACCCACTTTGCAGAGAGCAGAACTTCTTCCATGCTGAGGTCAGAGTCTGCTGTGACATCACTGACCCAAGCCATGTTAACAAGCTCAGTTTTCTCCACCAGACCAGAAGCAACCACATTTGGAGATGATGCCAAGTAACCTCCAGTCCTTCCCAAGCAGCTGGGTGCGTTCTGATTGGCCGATGGAGAACCTGTTTACTGACAGGCATTCTGCTAAAGATCCCACAGTAATGTTGAAAAAAAAAACTGATTTTAATCTCTGAGTTTTTTTCTTTATTAAATAAAGAATAAGCACATCTACAATACTGACTGATGGTTTCTTTGTTTTTAGATCGCAGAGTTTAATTATTAATATATCTGACATTTCAGACGTAATTTTGTGGTGTTTGATAGATTTTGCCTGTTTGGTCAGCAGAATGAAAACGTACATTAATATTAAAGTGTTTAAATATTATTCTGCTCAAATAAATAAAGACCGGCAGGTGACGGTGGTAAACATGAGCGCTTTAGACGTTTTCTGAAAGAGCCTGTCAGAACGCGCTGAGGGTAAAATACCCTCCCAATGTCTCTGGGTCCTCCGTGTAGTGCGGGCTGCCCGCGGCGCCTTTTCAGAAATCCGCAGACAGGTTTAACAGACCGAAATGAAGATTATCTACAGAGAAATTTAACGCCAAAAAGAAAACGGAACACTGTTTACGTAAAACTTGTTAACCAGATGCTTTGATAATTTAGTTTTACATTCAGGCAGCTGTTTGTACAGCCTTCGTGGGATCGGGGGTGGGACCGACTCTGGCTCTTTTACTATTCCGTCTTTAGCTCCATTTTTTGAAAAGACCCCAGTTCGACTAAACCCGGTCCAGTTCGGCCTTGTAATTCATATCAAAGTTTTACTCTACAGTTTTGTTCTTTTCTGAGACTGAAAAAGATTCTTTATTTTCTCGCCACTTAATCAGTCAGGTAAGCTAAAAACAGCTAGTGGATGCTAGCACCTGCTGAAAAACTGAATTAAACTGGTTAACCAGCGAACTTCAAACACCTCCAGCATCTGGACCTGGTTCCGTCTGAGAACGGGTCCGATTCGGCTGCAGTTTACTTTAAAAAGGTTGTTCTTATAAAGGATGAGTTTAGATTTCTGCTAAAATCCAATCAAACCAACGGATCCAACCTAGCTTAAATGAGCAGCTTTTAAGGGGAATTCTGAATTGATCAGAACCGAGCCTATTAAACAGGATAATATCATTTAAATGTGAAAATGTATTTATTATTTTTCCCAGTTTCCATAAGCGGTGCGACCCCTGCTGATAAATGCTACTGGGCCGATCCCAGTTCACACCAGAACTGAATGTTTGACCTTCGAGGATCAGAACCAGTAAACGGACCTGACCTGAACACAAAGCCTCACCAGATGTTTGTTTTCTCTCAGGTGAGGCGCCCACCTGTCCTGGTTCTTCTTCAGTGGTTCAGTCATGGAGCTGGCGTATGTGTGCGACTGGGAGAAGCGTCCGAAGAGCACCCACTGTCCGTCCATCCCACTGGTGAGCTCCTGGTCCTGCAGGAACCTTGTGGCCTTCACCACTGACCTGAAGAACGACGATGACGACACCAAAGGTAGGCAGGGACCAGAGACCTGGGAAAACCCACTCTGACCTGATCAGAACCTGTTCATCTTCCAGATGTTAGTCACATGATCCACATCATCGACACGGAGCATCCATGGGATGTGTTCTCCATCAACTCTGGCCACAGTGAAGTCATTTCCTGTCTGGAGTGGGACCAATCAGGTGAGGTTTACCCAAGTCACCTGTTGTCCAAATTCTGTAACTCTTGGACATTCTGACCCAGTTCTGCAGGGTTTTAATTGCAGGTTTCTGATGTTTCCTGGTTCTCTATTGTGTCTCGCTGTGTTTTATTCTGGTCCCGACCCGGTTCTGAAGGCTCCCGCCTTCTGTCGGCGGACGGCGACGGCAGGATCCAGTGCTGGTCGATGTCAGAGCACCTGGTGAACAGCTGGGAGAGCGCCCTGAGCAGCTCGGTGGACGGAGACCCCATCGTGGCGCTGAGCTGGCTGCACAACGGCGTCAAGCTGGCGCTGCATGTAGAGATGGTGAGGTCACTTCCCAGAGGACGCGGGCTGCGTGGGGCACCGCCGGGCCTTACCTGTCCTCTCGCCGCAGTCTGGCTCCACCAACTTTGGAGAAAAGTTCTCGCGGGTCAAGTTCTCACCGTCGCTGACGCTGTTTGGCGGGAAGCCGATGGAAGGCTGGCTGGCGGTGACGGTGAGCGGCCTGGTGACGGTTTCGCTGCTGAAACCGGGCGGCGCTCTGCTGACGGCCAGCGAGAGCCTGTGCCGCCTGCGGGGCCGCGTGGCGCTGGCGGACATCGCCTTCACCGGTGGCGGGAACATCGTGGTGGCGGCGACTGACGGCAGCAGCTCCTCGCCGGTCCAATTCTACAAGGTGAGGGCCGAAGGCAATGCTGTTGCTACGGTAACGTGGTGCACAGGCGAGGCACACGTTAACCAGGCTGTGTGCGCAGGTGGTGGTGAGCGTGGTGAGCGAGAAGTGCCGCATCGACACGGAGCTGCTGCCGTCGCTCTTCCTGCGCTGCACCACCGACCCGCTGCGGAGGGACAAATATCCGGCCGTCACGCACCTCAAGTTCCTAACCCGGGAGAACTCCGAGCAGGTGAGCGCCGTCGGATCGGGTCGGGGCCGGCCAGGTCGGAACGGGCCCCGTTCTGACGGCTCCTCCGGCTGCAGGTGCTGCTGTGCGCGTCCAATCAGAGCGGCAGCATCGTAGAGTGCTGGTCCCTCAGGAAGGAGGGACTTCCAGTCAACAACATCTTCCAGCACCGCTCTCCAGTCGGTAAGACCCACCTCCCCGACCCCGACTCCTGACGGCCCGACCCCTGACCTCCCAACTTCTGCGCAGTGGGCGAGAAGCAGCCGACCATCTTGAAGTGGCGCATCCTGACGACCACCGGCGACCTGGAGCGCGTCTCTGCTGTGGCGCTGCCCAAGCTGCCCATCTCCATCTCCAACACCGACCTGAAGGTGGCGTCGGACACCAAGTTCTGCCCCGGCTTGGGTGAGGAACCTGCGGACCCCGGACCCGTCCCGGGCCCGGCCTTCTGTGACCCGGTTTGGTTCTGAGTGCAGGTCTGGCCCTGGCATTCCACGACGGCAGCATCCAGATCCTGCACCGCCTGTCCCTCCACACCATGGGCGTGTTCTACGGCTCGGCTCAGCGGCCCGGGGACGACGCCGCCATCAAGCGCCCGCGTAACGCCGGCCCCGCCCTCCACTTCAAGGCGCTGCAGTTCTCTTGGACCTCGCTGGCGCTGGCCGGGGTGGACGGCCACGGCAAGGTGAGGCCCGTCTCCGACTGTTGGCACGTGAGGCTGAATCTCTGCAGAGGAAACCTTTTGTCCTTCTGTCTGTCCTCAGCTCCACATGCTGCGCGTGTCGCCCTCTATGGGCCAGGTGCTGGACATGAACACCACGCTGCGTCACCTGCTGTTCCTGTTGGAGTACTGCATGGTAACGGGCTACGACTGGTGGGACGTGCTGCTGCATGTGCAGCCCAGCATGGTGCACAACCTGGTGGAGAAGCTGCATGAGGAGTACATGCGTCAGAACCAGGCGCTGCAGCAGGTCAGTGCCGCCGCCGCCATCGCCGCCGCACACTCTCTGTCCGCTGATCTCTGATCTCTGCAGGTTCTGGCCACGCGGATCGTAGCTGTCAAGGCGTCTCTCTGCAAACTCTCCACGGCGACGGCGGCGCGGGCATGCGACTTCCACGCCAAGTTGCTGCTCATCGCTATCAGCTCCACCCTGAAGTCCCTGCTACGTCCACACGTCCTCAACACGCCGGACAAGAGTCCTGGCGACCGGCTGACCGAGATCTGCGCCAAGAACACCGACACAGGTAAGCGCCGGGCGAGCGGGCGCCAGGCCAGGAGAGCAGCGTCTGACCTGAGCAGCGTCTGACCTGAGCAGCGTCTGACCTGAGCGGTACGTGTCCTCAGACATCGATAAGGTGATGATCAACCTGAAGACAGAGGAGTTCGTCCTGGACGGGCCCCCCCTGCAGTCCCTGCAGCAGCTCATCCAGTGGGTGGGGGACTTCGTCCTCTACCTGCTGGCCAACCTGCCCAACCAGGTGAGCCAGGTGGGTGACCTCACGGCGGCTTAGCCTGGAGCCGCCTCATCCAGCTAAGGCGAGAGCCGTTGACCTCTGACCTGTCCTCCCGCAGGGCTCGGCGGTTCGGCCCGGGTTCGGCTTCATGAGAGACGGGGCGTCGCTGGGAATGCTGCGGGAGATGCTGGTGATGATCCGGATCTGGGGCCTGCTGAAGCCCGGCTGCCTGCCCACCTTCACCGCCATGTCGGACAACCAGGACAGCATGCAGCTGCTGTTCCGGCTGCTCACCAAGCTGTGGCTGTGCTGTAAGCTCGCTCGCTGCCGCAGGATGTCGCTCTGATATGTATGACTGCAACATGGAGGGCAGGTGATGCGTTCAGGGTGTGGGGGAAAGCAGAACTTCAGTGGTGTTATGAGTGGTTTTACATAAATCAGATGTTATGGTTTTATTGATGGGCTCCTGACACTAAGCCCCGCCTCCTGTCCCCTGATTGGCAGCGCGGGACGACGGCCCCCCCCAGGAACCCGACGAGAGCCTGATAGATGAGTGCTGCCTGCTGCCCAGTCAGCTGCTGGTTCCCAGTATGGACTGGCTCCCAGTGAACGACGGCATCATCGTGAAGCTGCAAGGGAAGCTGCCGCTGCGGCTGCAGTTTGGGAAAGCCTCGTCGCTGCAGGGTGCGGGAGGCTCCGCCCCCCTGGATGTGTTCACCAGGTAAACCTCACCTGGCCTGATGCAGTGCAGGGCTCTGGCTGCAGGTGAGCTCACCTGTGTTTGTGTTTAGGAGCCCTGGAGCTCAGAAGATGGACAACCTGCGCTGCATTCACATGGGTGTCAGCCCCACCGAGGAGAGCAAGGCCTGCACCAGGTGAGTCCACAGGAAGTGATGTCATTGCAGTATCCGATCACTCGGAGCCCCCGTAACGTGTGACACACCGCCCCCTACAGGTGTGGCTGCGTGACGATGCTTCGCTCCCCCAACAAGACGAACGCCATGAAGCAGTGGGAGCAGCGCTGGATCAAGAACTGCCTGTGTGGAGGTCTGTGGAGGAGGATGCCGCCCGCCTTCACCTGAGCGCACCAGGCTGGGCGTGGCCAGGTCGCCATGGAGCTGATGTCTGAAGGAAGCTGCTTCCTGCTTGCTGCAGTGAGGCCGCAGCGCCCCCTGTGTTCTGTAAATAAAACCTGTTTTCTAATAAAAGCCTCAAACTTCTTAAGCTACGTCGCCTCAGTGAAGATTAGGAGCGCGACGAGCGCCACGCTAGCCACCTAACCCTAACCCTAGCCACCTAACCCTAACCCTAGGTGGCTCGAGCAATGGGTTAGCCACCTAGGGTTCGCTGCCTGGCAACAGGTCCACCACTGAGGAACGAGGTCAACCAAACTTATCAATGGGGGTCAGCCACCCAGCAACATAGTGGACCACCTAGCAACCACTTTTACATCACCTGGCAACAGGGTCAACTCCTCCCACTCAAGAGTTCTGCTGTAAACAGGTCAGCTGGTTCTGGTCCAGATGAGGCATCAGGCTGGTGTTTCATAGACTTCCATGTAAAGCCCATCCCAGCCAACAGGTGGGGGTGGGGAAACCTGGACCACCATCTTAGAACCACAGATGGAATCAACACAGATCTGTTCAGAGCACCAACAGAACCGGGCCAGTCCACACAGAACTCCACTGGGGGTTTGAGTCAGAACCTCCAGAACTGTCATGTTCTGCTGCTCAGCTTCAGTGTTTCAGGGAACAGACAGGGGGCGCTCTTTCTCTCTCTCTTTCTCTCTCTCTCTCCCTCTTTCCCTCTCTCTCTCTCTCTCTCTCTCTCTCACGCACGCGCAGCTCGCCCCCGCCGCGCCGCCGCATCGCCCGCAGACAGAAAGACGTTCACGAATCTGCGGAGGAACGTTGTCCGAACCAGAACCGGATGGGTTTAGGTCGGAACCGGAGCCAGCAGCAGCCGACCTAACTGGACCGCAGCCAGCAGCTCTGTGGGAACGGCCGGTACCGGGAGAGAGAAACCAGAACCTGTCCGGGATCTGAGGTGAGACCGAACCTTTCTGTGTGTTTATCCGTCCACGTGCACGCGCTACAAGTCGGAACCAGAACGTTCCTGGTCCAGATGATCCGGTCTGCAGGAACACCTGTCTCACCTGCCTGTCTGTCTGTCCGGACGGGTTCTGGGTTCTGATTGGTCGGAGTGTCTTAGCCCCCCCTCTCGTTCAGTGATGATGAATCTATCCTGCAGAATCTCTGACCCGGTCCACAGCGCGGGCTGATCCAAAACCAGCCCGGTTCCGGCCAATCTCACCGGATCAAACAGTTGGACCAACACGGTCCGGTTGGGCCCGGTCTAAACACACAAATAAGCTGTAGCTGTCTGAGAAGAAAAGAACTGGACCTTAACTGCACCGAACCCAGAACCAGAGCCAGAACCCTTCCTGTGTTTGGTGTTGATCAGTCCGGACCAGGTCCATGTTGGACTGCAGGTGGTGACCCGGTTCTGGGGAAGTTCTGCAGACAGAGGTAGAGGAGCTGCAGGTTCTGTTTATGTGACCCGGTTCCTGGCCAGGTTCTGGTTCTGGACTCCAGATGTGTGACACACAGCTGCTGGTAGCAGCATGACCACAGAAATCACTCAGCATGACCCCGAAGCCAAACGTCTCACTGTGTGTGTGTCTCTGTGTGTCTCTGTGTGTCTCTGTGTGTGTGTGTCTCTGTGTGTGTGTGTGTGTGTTCTGTGTGTGTGTGTGTGTGTTTGTGTGTGTGTGTGTGTGTGTGTGTGTGTGTGTGTGTGTGTGTGTGTGTGTGTGTGTGTGTGTGTGTGTGTGCTCCAGGTTCATGAGGATGATGATGATGAGCTCCTCGTCCACAGAGAAGATGAAGAAGAAGGCTCCTAAAGACAGTCTGACTCTCCTGCCATGTTTCTACTTTGTGGAGGTCAGAGGTCACCCAGGTTAAATGATTGAAAACTATGAACATCAGTTAGAGAAACTTAAATTTCTATAGTAACGTCGTGCAGACAGAAACAATCGATCAGAGACACAAGTGATGGATCTCAGGATGGCTGATTGTCTTTAACCATCAAAGTGTTTGGAGGAATCTGAATTATTTCATGATTATCTTCACCAGATTTTCCTGATTTTCCTGACTGTTCTGGTTGCAGCTGCCCATCGTGGCTTCTTCTATGGTGTCGCTGTACTTCCTGGAGCTGACGGACGCGGTGCAGCCGGCCCAGGCGGGGTTCCGCTGCGGCGACCGGGCCCTCAGCATGCCGTACGTAGACGGAGGAGACGAGCTGATCCCGCTGCTGATGCTGCTGAGCCTCGCCTTCGCCGGCCCGGCCGCCTCGGTACGAGGCCGCGCCCACCCAGCGACCTCACAGACCAAGAACCTGACCAGGGTCAGCTAAGGTGCGTTTGTTTTGTGTCAGATCATGCTGGTGGAGGCGGCGGTTTACGGCCTGCGGCCTCGCCTGAAGGTCCATCGGGCCGAAGGAAGCATCAACGCCGGCGGCTGCAGCTTCAACTCCTTCCTGAGGAGAACCGTCCGCTTCGTAGGTAGGACATTCACCTGACTGCCTCACCTCTCTAAATGTCTACCTGTCCACCTGTCTGTCTCTCTACCTGTCTACCTGTCCCAGGTGTGCATGTGTTCGGGCTCTGTGCGACGGCGCTGCTCACTGACATCATCCAGCTGGCGACGGGTTACCACGCCCCGTTCTTCCTCACCGTCTGTAAGCCTAACTACACGCTGGCCGGCGGGTCATGTGACCAGAACGCTTACATCACCAGAGACATCTGCTCCGGTCACGACCAGCATGCCATCATGGCGGCCAGGTGCCGAGTGTCCTCCTGTCTGTGTCGCGTTCTCCAGGTACAGGCTGATTATTGATGTCTCTCTGGCAGGAGGACGTTTCCTTCCCAGCATGCAACACTGTCAGCCTTCGCCGCCGTTTACGTCTCGGTGAGCGACAAACCATCTAAACTTCCTCCCAGTTCCATCTCCACGGGTTGACTGGTCCTGTCCCTGCTGCCTCCCCTTTTCACCAGATGTACTTTAACTCCACCATCTCCGACTCCACCAAGCTGCTGAAGCCGGTCCTGGTCTTTGCATTCGCCATGGCGGCAGCGCTGACGGGCCTCACTCAGATCACGCAGCATCGCAGCCATCCCGTCGACGTCTACGTGGGCTTCCTGATCGGCGCCTTCATCGCTGCATACCTGGTGAGACCCACATATGTGAAATCAGCTGCAGTTGTCGCGGCAACTTCACCAGGATGCTCGGTGCAGGTCTTCAGGGCTGAGGCCTCTCCGCCTGTCTGCCTGGAACTGTTTCCTGTTCTGACACGCTGCTCCTGTACCCGTCTCCAGGCGCTTCACGCCGTCGCCAACTTCAGGTCTTCTGACGAGTGCGCTCAGGCTCCGTCTCCTCCGCTGCCGGTGGAGGACCCGCTGCGGGCGCTGGCGGAGCGCGGACACGATTCGGTGTACAACAAGGGTCCCGCCTCGGCCTCGGAGAGCAACGATGAGATCGCGGCGGCGCCCACGCCCCTGGAGCGCATGGAGGCCCTGGGGCCGCTGCAGAGGGAGCAGGGCTCTGTGGAGGGCCTGAAGAGGGCCAGCGTGGACGTGGAGCTGCTGATCCCTCGGAGCCCCATGGGGAAGGAGACCATGCTGACCTTCAGCAACACCCTGCCCAGAACAAGTGTGAACATCAATGGCCCTGTGGGTGCCGGCGAGGCGCCAGGAGCCCCGGCGGCGGCGGTGCAGCGGCGGCTGAAGGCGGTGCAGGTCCCGGTGGACCCCATGAGATCCCAGCAGCTGGTCTCAGAGTGGAAGCAGAAGTCCATGGAGATGCGTGGCCCTTGTGAGGACGGGGACCGCGAGCCCAGTGAGGACGGCTCCGAGGCGAGCTCCATGGGGACGGATGATGCCGGTTCTCAGGCGCCTATCTACCAAGCTTCGGTGCGCTGCATGAGGGTGGCCTCAGGTCGCAACCCCACTCCTCCTCCGGGTGGAGCCAAAGCCGTGGCGACGCCCAGACCGCCTCAGCTCCCTGAAGCCGGACCCCCACCCGTGTCCCCAAAGAGCGCCTTGACCAGGGCCAAGTGGCTCGCCATCCGTGAGAAGACCAGCGGAGAGGCCGCTGGGCGCGGCACTGCCAGCCAGCCGCGCCTCATGCAGGTCATTGCCTTGTCCAAGCAGCAGGGTCTGCTTCCCTCTTCCTCCTCAGAGAGCGCCTCCACCGGCTCCGCCGCCTCCTCCAACACCGATTCCCCGCTCTGTCGCCAGCGAGACGGGCCGGGCATCATCACCGTGGACGCCCACGCCCCCTACCATCCTGTTGTGCAAACTCCGCCCCCTCCACTCGCCCCGGCCCTGGCCGGGAACGGAAACCCTTGGGAGTGGGCCGCGGTGTCCAATGGAGACGACCCACGAGAATCCTACGGCCTCAACAGGCTGACCAGGTCGGACCCAACGGCCCGCGCCAGCAGCTTCTGCCCGCGCCGCTCCGCCTCACCTGCCGCCGACCCCGCCCACCAAGCGGAGACGGTGGCGGACACTCAGCGTAAGGAAATGGCCATGAGACGCAAAACGGCGCTAGTTCTGCTGGATCGAGAAATCCGGAACCAGACTGAACAGGAAAACTACTACAAGAGTTTACAGGGAGCGAAGTTCAAGGACCAACCCTGAGACATCAGGACCAGACCTAGAGGGGACAGAGACACCTAGAGGGGACAGAGACACCTAGAGGGGACAGAGACACCTAGAGGGGACAAAGACACCTAGAGGGGACAGAGACACCTAGAGGGGACAGAGACACCTAGAGGGGACAGAGACACCTAGAGGGGACAGAGACACCTAGAGGGGACAGAGACATGGTTTTGGCCATTTTAACAGCACTAAAGCTAACAGGTTTATAGTTTGACAGAAAAGCAGAAAAGCTTTTAGATGATAAAAACATATTTGTCCAATAATGAGACCAAGAAGGAATCATGCAGACATGAGCTGCTCCTGATTGGCCGATTGGTTCTGACTGAAACCTCCTCACCTGAAACTGACGACCCGTTTGAACGTTAGCATGGGTTGCTACGTTAGCATGGGTTGCTACATTAGCATGGGTTGCTACGTTAGCATGGGTTGCTACGTTAGCATGGGTTGCTACATTAGCATGGGTTGCTACGTTAGCAGGGGTTGCTATGTTAGCATGGGTTGCTACATTAGCATGGGTTGCTACGTTAACAGCTCGACTGAGGAACGTTTGTTTTGCCAGCAGGGGAATAAATTATTAATGTTAGCAGCAAAATGTTTCAATGTTATCCTCTCAGAAACGCCTTTGCGATATTGGACACCGAAATACTGGAACCAAATGCAGCTGAACTTCAGGGTCAGCGGGGTCATGTTAGCCTCCCTGCTACCAGCAACAGCTTGGTTTCTCTCTGCTAACAGGAAGTGATGTCAGCGAGGTTGGATCTGTTAGCTTTATTGCAGTTAAAGTGGCAAATTGGTGGCGTTATTGGCCTGGTCGCCTTGGTGACAGTACGACATCTGGACACAGTATTGGACTTTTCACACACAGAAACGTCCATCAACAGCGTCTGAGGTCAAAGGTCACATCCAGAAATGTAAATGATTTCCTCTGGAAGCAGAGCAAACCAGAACCAGAACTCGGGATCCAAATGATGAGTAGCTTAAAGCTGCAGTTTGTAACTTTAATAAAATGTTTGTTTTTTTCTGTTTTTGTTCAAACTGACATCAGATAATCTCGGCCCGTTCCCAGTGTTCCCAGTGCTCCCAGTGCTAACTACAGAATACACAACTCAGTTAGAAACTACCAATCACAGCCAGGAGGTGGGTGTTAGGGCTGCCAATCACTCAAGTGTATGCACTGCCATCAATGCAGCTAGCATAGCCACCATGATAACCTTAATTTAGGTTAGGTTGATTTGACATTAGGCTGTTTGGTACAAGGCAGGGTATGAGCAGCGTGTTCGTGAGCTTGATTGGCAACGCTACGATCCTTTTTCTGGCTCTCATTGGTAGTTTGAGTGGTAGTGGTGCATTTCTGCAGATGGCAGTGGGACCACAGGGAGGAGCTCATCAGTGTTACTGTGTGGAAAAGTTTTGCTGCTGTGATCCCTCACCTGCCTGATGTGCCTGTTGCCATGGCGACTGATGCAGAGGAAAAATGTTCCTTTAACTTCACACATAAACTCAAACACATTCATAACATCATAATGTCACCATGGCAACGACTTTGTTGCCAGGGCAACGGCTCGGTCGCTACGGTAACGTCTGGTTGTGGTAATGCGCTCAGTCACGGCCTGAGTCACGTGACTGTCGTTCTCTAGTGATTTATTGTGAAGCTGCTTTTCACGGCGGGGCTCAGCCCGTCCACCTGTCCGTCTACACCTCCCTGAGGACTGGTGGACAAGGCGTCCCTGCTGCTGCATGTGATCTCATCCTGTTTCCATCTGTAACGCCGTGTGAGGATGATGCTGCTGCATGCTTTGTTCTCTCCATGAAGTCACAATAAAGACGTTCTTCCAGCCTGACGGCGCCTCATTGTCCGCAACACCCTGCAGCAGCTGCTGCAGCTTCTAGAGCAGCAGATCTAGAGCAGGTGATCTACAACAGCAGACCTCCAGTGAGCAGTAATCCATGGTAACCTGCTCAGAGCTCATTGTGTAAGCCTGTCAGACAGCGCTCAGGGTTAATCAAGCCGATCTCTATCACTTATGGGTCACCACTCGCAATAACTGCGTTAAAAACTTCCGATCAGTCCGAATTCAGGAAAAATGTTTCCCGCCGCCTGTCAGGCAGCGCTCAGGGCACACACAGCTCTTTCCGCTGCGAGGACCCGTACTTCCGGCTGTGGTTCTGCAATAGCAGCGGCCGTTAGCTGGAGCTGCTGCTCGGAGCGGATCTCACCTCCCGGACTCTCTGAGCGGCTCCCCGGCTCCTCCGCCCTCTGGATCCGCCTGAAGCCGCTCCTCTGTCGGTTCCGAGCCGCCGGCTGAGCGCTAACACGGGGCTTTGTCGAGCTTCAGGTCCGGTCCTTCCAGTTAGCATCCAGCTAATAGCTAGCTTCCTGCCGATGAAAACATCGCGAGGAAAACTTCGCTGACAGGTGAGTCTGACGCACCTACAGGTCCCCGATCTGACCTGTCAGAGGGCTTACACCCCTAACAACCAGTGGTGACCCCTGACCCCTGCCTCTCCCACACCCACTGCTCCTTGCACACCTGAGCAGAAGATCCTGAGGAACACCTGAAATCCTCACCTGATGGAACGATTCTAAACACCTGTAGAGACCCTCTGACACCTGGCCAGGTCAGCAGAACCACGGCGAACCCACCAGAACCAGCAGCGGTTCTGATCCAGATGCGTTTATCGACGGGTTCTGGTCCGGGTTCTGGGTGTCCCTGGGACAAACCGATCCGAACCTGTCCAGAACTGGGTTCTCGCTCTAAAACATTGGTACCATGTAAAGATCTACAAACCATCAGCTTGTGGGCGTGCTTTATGTGGCCACGCCCACATAAAGCACCTTAGCAGCAGCCAGACCATCACTTGTTTCATGGTCACCATAGCAACCAGAACATTTCACCAAGAAACGCATTAATGTCCACATGGTAACGGCGAGATGAACCAGTCAGGGTCAGAGGTCATTCTTCCAGAACCAGTCTTCAGGATTTGGATTTCTGGTTCAGGTTTATTTTTTTGCTGGAGCTGAAAATATAAAATGTGACAAAAGCATCACAGCCAACCAGAACCAGAACCCAGTCAGTAAATAACTGTACTGTGTTTGAACCTTCCAGGTGGATCCAGGTTCCGGGTCGGTCTTGCTGGAACTGGATCTGAGTCACCTTCATGAAGTGAACCAGAACCATGCTGACCTAGGAACGGGTTTGGGAGCACCAGAGTCCTGCAGCGGCCGCCGCCATGTCGGAGAACCAGGCCAACAACAACAACGTTCCTCTGAACAACAACATGGGGCCCAACCGGATCCGGAACCCCAACATCAACCAGAACCCGCTCATCAATGTGCGCGACCGCCTCTTCCACGCCCTCTTCTTCAAGATGGCCGTCACTTACGCCCGGCTCTTCCCACCGTCCTTCAGGAGAGTCTTTGAGTTCTTCATCCTGCTGAAGGTGAGACGTCCCACCTGGACCGGGTCGGGTGGTTCCCACTGGCTGGAGCTGCTCGCCTGGTTCTGATCTGGTTCTGATCTGGTTCTGGTCAGGAACGACAGCTGTCTAAAGCCGCATCCTGCAGTTACACAGTTTGACCTGTAGGAGCTGAAACTCTCTGTTGTCTCTGCAGCTGTTATGAGCTTCAGACACATTCTAATTGTTTTTGCTTATTTTTTCTGATGTTTTCTTTATAGACTTTAGTAAAATGATTTTCTCTGTTCCTTCAATATATTCTGGAGTTTAGATAATCTCCTATGTTTTCTGATTAACATCTGATGGCTTTGAGCCCGGCGCTGTTCCTCCCTCCTGTAAAGAGGCTGGCATTGAGATGTGGACCCGCCCCGCCCCCCACTAACCCCAACCCTAACCCACTAACCCACTAACCCACTAACCCTGACCCTCCACCCTTCTGATCACACTTTGGGGTTTCAGTTTGGACACAGGAATTGAGGATACCCAAATTAGTATTTTTCTTCCACATAAGTTAAAATTAGCTGAACAAAATAAGGATTCAAGAAAAAGGGTTAAAAAAATATTTGAAACCCAGCCGTCTCTCTGCCGTCTCTGGGACGTCTGCCAGCCGTCACTGGAGGAACGGTGAACCGTGTGTGTTCGGGTCCAGAGTGTCCTGCTGCGTCCTGCCGCAGCTCATCTTCATCACCAGATCTTGGGCTTCCTCCTCCTCTTCCTGTTGAAGCTGAAAGTTGGTCTGCAGAGCGTTGTGGGCGGAAGAGTCCTTCCAACCCTTCAACAATGACGAGGATCTGTTTGTTAGAACAGCTGGAGGTTTACCACGAATCAGCTCCTGATCGGCTAACCTCTTGTCCCTCCCTCTGCATCAGGCGCTCTTCGTTCTCTTCATCCTCGCCTACATCCACATCGCTTTCTCCCGCTCCCCCATCAACTGCCTGGAGGCGGTGAGAGATCGCTGGCCGCGCGATGGCATCCTGAGGGTGGAGATCCAGAGGAACTCCAGTCGCGCCGCCGTCTTCCTGCAGCACTACGACTCCGCCGGCCTCCAGGGGGAGCTGCAGGCCGAACCAGGAGGAGGAGCAGCAGTGGCCGGGATCAGCCTGGGAGAGGAGGAGGAAGAGGACGACGAGATGACGGCGTTTGAAAACAGCTCAGTGCAGGTAAGTTTCTGTGTCCTCACCTGTGTGTGTCCTCACCTGTGTGTGTCCTCACCTGTGTGTGTCCTCACCTGTGTGTGTCCTCACCTGTCTGCAGTTTGAACTGGACATTGAGCCCCGTCTCCAGCCGTCTGTGATTGGAGGAGGCTCTAGAGGAGGAGCCAATGACAGCCAGGACGTGTCGTTTAGCCCCGCCTCTAAAGGTATGCAGCCGCTGCAGGACTCAGTGTCTGAGCTGGAGATGATGACCAGAGCAGGTAAACCCACCTTTGCCTTCTGTGACTCCTCCCCCTCACTTAGACTCCTCCCCCTCAGTTGATGGATGATGTTTCTGTGGCTGATTGTTTACTTCAGCTTGTTGTTTACACCCTGCTGTTCTCGTTGTCATGGTTACAGTGTGGCCGCAGGACGAATACATCGTGGAGTATTCCCTGGAGTACGGATTCCTGCGGCTGTCGCAGAGCACCAGGCAGAGGCTCAACATCCCTGTCATGGTCGTCACTCTGGGTCAGCCGCCACGTCTCGTGACCCCGCTGATCCTGCTGACCCCACTGACCCCACTGACCTCTCTGCGTTTTGTGCAGATCCCACCAAGGACGAGTGCTTCGGAGACGGCTTCAGTCGCTTCCTGCTGGACGAGTTCCTGGGCTACGACGACATCCTGATGTCGAGTGTCAAGGCGCTCGCTGAGAACGAGGAGAACAAAGGTACCCAGGCTCCGCCCACTCTGACCACGCGTGTGAAATCTACCTGCAGCAGGTAGAGGCGGCTGACGGTCGCTCTGCGGTTCTCCGCAGGCTTCCTGAGGAACGTGGTGTCTGGAGAACATTACCGCTTTGTCAGCATGTGGATGGCCAGAACGTCGTACCTGGCTGCCTTCGTCATCATGGTCATATTTGTAAGTTTACTCTTAGTTCTTTCATTAAAATGCTGAAATATTTAGTCTGACTTTTTTACCAACAAGAACCTGGAAGAGGGGAAAACAAAAACTCCATAAAAAGCAAAGCTGAATTAAAACTGCAACTGAATAAAAATGAAACAAACTACTAAAATGAAAGTGACTAGAAACATGGCCAAAGTGTCGGCCATTTTGCCAGTCAGTCAAACAGAAATCAAACTGTTTGTCCGTTCCTACAGAGCCATGGGAAAACATTCGGCCCCCTTCAACTTTCCAACGTTTTGCTGCTTTTCAGGTTTCAAACATTAAGATCCAAAATGTTTTTTATTTTGTGAAGAATCAACAACAATCATGAGGTGGAACAAAATTTATTGGATATTTTAAAACTTAATAAATAAAAAACTGCAAAGTGAGGCGTGTGATGTCACTGGGCCCTTTACCTTCAGGGCAGCAGATTCACTCAGAGGTTCGGTTTGGATGATCCGATGTTGAGCTTCATGAAGACCAAGGAACACCAGGCGGGTCCGATACTGTTGGAGACGTTTAAAGCCGGATTTGGATACAAAAAGATTTCAAAAAGCTTCAAACATCTCGAGGATCAGAGCAGGCGATCGCAGCGAAACGGACCAAAGACCCGGCCGACCCGCTAAACTTTCCTCTGGAACAAGGAGAAGAAAGATCAGAGATGCAGCCAGGAGGCCCAGGATCACTCTGGATCTACAGGGATCTACAGCTGAGGGGGAGATTCTGTCCACAGGACAACAGTCAGTGGCACAAATCTGGCCTGGATGGGAGACGGGCAAGAAGAAAGACATTTCCCAAAGAGATCCATAAATAGTCGGGTTTAAAGTTCACCACAAGCCCAAACATGGAGGAAGGAGCTCTGGTCAGATACGTTTCCATAAAAGCATCACAGCTCATCCTCTACTGTGAAACATGGTGGTAGGCAGCATCATGGTTTGGGCCTGCTTTCCTTTGGGCAGAGAAGACGGATGGAGCCGAATATGGAACCATTCAGGAAGAAAACCTGAAGAAACCCTAAAGATCTAGAGACTGGAGAAAGATTTACCTTCCAACAAGACAGCCGTCCCCAAACTACAACGGAACGGTTCACAAATGAACAGCTGTTGGAACGGCCTAGTCAAAGTTCAGACCTGAATCCAATGGAGAATCTGGAAAGAGCTGAAAACTGCTGTCCACAAGCGACTCCATCCAGCCGAGGAGCTCCAGCTGGTTCCAGAAGGTCAGTCTGTCCACCAGCCAGAACCAAGCGACTGCAGCTGCAGTCACACCAACAGGTGGCGCTACAGAGTCGTAACGCAAGGGGGCCCATAGTATTGCACGCCCCACTTTGCAGGTTTTTATTTATTAACAAAGTTTTAAAATATCCAATAAATTTGATTCCACCTCACGATTGTTGTTGATTCGTCACAAAGTAATAACAATTTTAGATCTTTATGTCTGAAGCCTGAAAAGCTGCATGTGAAACTTAACGTGAGTCTGCAGCAGCAACACGACTCCACAAAATGCACAGGACGTGATAAATATTTCTACTTCCTGTTCCTGACAGGAAGTGATAAGTATTTCTACTTCCTGTTCTGATGGGAAGTGATAAGTATTTCTACTTCCTGTTCCTGACAGGAAGTGATAAGTATTTCTACTTCCTGTTCCTGACAGGAAGTGATAAGTATTTCTACTTCCTGTTCCTGACAGGAAGTGATAAGTATTTCTACTTCCTGTTCCTGACGGGACGTGATAAATATTTCTACTTCCTGTTCCTGACAGGAAGTGATAAGTATTTCTACTTCCTGTTCCTACGGGACGTGATAAATATTTCTACTTCCTGTTCCTCGGAAGTGATAATATTTCTACTTCCTGTTCCTGAATGAAGTGATAAGTATTTCTACTTCCTGTTCCTGACAGGAAGTGATACATGTTCAGATTAAATTTACAGATTGAGGGAGAACCTTTACAGTTCTGGCAGGACTTAATGATTTTAACAGATTTTTTGTGATTGATAAATGAAACACAATCAATAAACACAAATTTTAAAAAAAAAATCTCATTTAGAAAAAGTTTCAAAAACTAAAAGCTAATTTATTTCGATGTTTATCATCCCAGATTTCAGTAAATAAATATTCTGTGAGAAAAAGGAAAAGATTCTGATTAAGATTAAAAAGCTTTGAACTAGAACTAGACCGGCTCCAGGTGGCTTAAAAAGTTCTTTTAGAACCCGGATCAATAGAACTTTTTGGAGTCAGAACCGCTCACAAATTAAAGCCGGGTCTCGGTTCTGCCTTTCAGACGCTGTCGGTGTCGATGCTGCTCAGATACTCCCACCACCAGATCTTCGTTTTCATTGGTTCGTTTACGCTGCTCGGTCCGTTCTGACCCGGTACGGCCCGGTTCGGTTCTAACCTGCTCTGTGTGTTTCAGTGGATCTGCTGCAGATGCTGGAGATGAACATGACCATCGCTTTCCCAGCAGCCCCTCTGCTCACCGTCATCCTGGCCCTGGTTGGTGAGTTCTGCAATGGTTCTCCTTCTGATCCGGTTTGGATTTACAAACAGTTCTGGTTATTTTATATCTGTGATTTCACTTCTTCTTCGCAGGCATGGAGGCCATCATGTCTGAGTTTTTCAACGACACGACCACAGCTTTCTACATCATCCTGATCGTCTGGCTAGCCGACCAATACGATGCCATCTGCTGCCACACCAACACCAGCAAACGCCACTGGCTGCGGTGAGTCCCAAGCAGGAAGCAAGAGAAAACAGGAAACAGGAGAAACAGCCTGCTCTGATTGGTCAGCTTCCAGTCCAGACACATCCCTGTCATACTTGTGCTAAAACACATGTGATCCAGAATTCTGGTTGGTCAGGTAGACCTCCAGGTGTGGCTGCTGTAGCTCACCTGGTAACCATAGAAACGAATACAGGTCCTTCTGAAAATATTAGCATATTGTGATAAAGTTCATTATTTTCATTAATGTAATGATAAAAATTTAACATTGATATATTTTAGATTCATTGCACACTAACTGAAATATTTCAGGTCTTTTATTGTCTTAATACAGATGATTGTGGCTCATGAAAACCCAACATTCCTATCTCAAAAAATTAGCATATTTCATCCGACCAATAAAAGAAAAGTGTTTTTAATACAAAAAACGTCAACCTTCAAATAATTATGTACAGTTATGCACTCAATACTTGGTCGGGAATCCTTTTGCAGAAGTGACTGCTTCAGTGCGGCGTGGCATGGAGGCTATCAGCCTGTGGCCCTGCTGAGGTGTTATGGAGGCCCAGGATGCTTCGACAGCGGCCTTTAGCTCATCCAGAGGGTTGGGTCTTACGTCTCTCCTCTTCACAATATCCCACAGATTCTCTATGGGGTTCAGGTCAGGAGAGTTGGCAGGCCAATTGAGCACAGTGATACCACGGTCAGTAAACCATTTACCAGTGGTTTTGGCACTGTGAGCAGGTACCAGGTCGTGCTGAAAAATGAAATCTTCATCTCCATAAAGCTTTTCAGCAGATGGAAGCATGAAGTGCTCCAAAATCTCCTGATAGATAGCTGCATTGACCCTGCCCTTGATAAAACACAGTGGACCAACACCAGCAGCTGACATGGCATCCCAGACCATCACTGACTGTGGGTACTTGATACTAGACTTCTGGCATTTTGGAAATTCCTTCTCCCCAGTCTTCCTCCACACTCTGGCACCTTCATTTCCGAATGACTTGCAAAATTTGCTTTCATTCGAGAAAAGTACGTTGGACCGCTGAGCAACAGTCCAGTGCTGCTTCTCTGTAGCCCCGGTCAGACGCTTCTGCTGCTGTTTCTGGTTCAAAAGTGGCTTGACCTGGGGGATGCAGCACCTGTAGCCCATTTCCTGCACATGCCTGTGCACGGTGGCTCTGGATGTTTCCACTGCAGACTCAGTCCACTGCTTCCGCAGGTCCCCCAAGGTCTGGAATCGGCCCTTCTCCACAATCTTCCTCAGGGTCCGGTCACCTCGTCTTGTTGTGCAGCGTTTTCTGCCACACTATTTCCTTCCCACTGAGGTGCCTTGATGCAGCACTCTGGGAACAGCCTATTCGTTCAGGAATGTCTTTCTGTGTCTTACCTGCTCTCGTGAGGGTGTCAATGATGGCCTTCTGGACAGCAGTCAGATCTGCAGTCTTACCCATGATTGGGGTTTGAGAGATGAACCAGGCTGGGAGTTTTAAAGGCCTCAGGAATCTTTTGCAGGTGTTTAGAGTTAATTTGTTGATTCAGATGATTTGGTTCATAGCTCATTTAGAAACCCTTTTCATGATATGCTAATTTTTTGAGATAGGAATGTTGGGTTTTCATGAGCCACAATCATCTGTATTAAGACAATAAAAGACCTGAAATATTTCAGTTAGTGTGCAATGAATCTAAAATATATCAATGTTAAATTTTTATCATTACATTAATGAAAATAATGAACTTTATCACAATATGCTAATATTTTGAGAAGGACCTGTATCTGGTCCAGTCCAGATAAATGTCAGAAATTGATTTCTTCCTCCTGAAAGAGAAAGTTTTGATGGTTCTGGTTGGTTCTGGTAGTTCCAAAAGTTCTGTGTGGTTTTGATGGTTCTGTTTTTCATTAAGTTCCAACAATTCCATTTAGTTCTGATTGGTTCCGATGGCTCCCTGGGTTCTGATGGTTCTGTTGTGTTCCGGATGGTTCCATTTGGTTCCGATGGCTCCGATGGTTTCTTTGGTTCTGATGGTTCTATTGGTTCTGTTGGGTCCAGGTTCTTCTACCTGTACCACTTCGCCTTCTACGCCTACCACTACCGCTTCAACGGTCAGTACAGCAGCCTGGCTCTGGTCACTTCCTGGCTCTTCATCCAGGTGAGTCCCTCTTCTTCCTGTCAGCTGCCCCTTCCTGCCCAGGTTGGCTCTGATTGGCTGGTTTTCTGTTTCCTGCAGCACTCGATGATCTACTTCTTCCACCACTATGAGCTCCCTGCCATATTGCAGCAGATCCGGATTCAAGAGATGCTGCTCCAGAACCAGCAGGCGGGTCAGAACCAGACGGCTCTGCAGGACAACCTCAACAACAACAATGCCGCCGCCGCCGGGCCAGAACCCGCTGGGACCGGTCAGTCAGCAGACAGCGCCACGGAGCCGCCGCCGGCCGAGCCGCTCCCATCATCCTCTGTGGCGGTGGGCGGAACCGGCGAGGTCAGAGCGGAGCTTAACTGGGTCGCTCAGACGGCTGCCGTCATCACAGAGGCGCTCGGCTCCTCCGTCGACTCCGGGGGAAGTCCAGGGTCAGCCGAGGTCAATGTTGAGTTCTGGATGGGTGGGGCAGCAAGTGGCGCTCCTGACGGCTCATTGGAGGAAAAAGCTCCAGGGGGCGGAGCTGAAGCCTCACCTGATGACAGCAGGCACCAGGGGGCGGAGCCTACCGAAAGCCCCGCCCATCATACAGACTGCCCCGCTGCTCAGAGCTCAGGTACAGACAGTGACTCACCTGGGCAACAGAGCTCCGCCCCCCTCGGAACGTCGTGAGCATTCAGGTGAGCCGATGACATCACGGCACCACCTGAAGGCTACGGACCGTCAGCTGATCACTGAGCTGCACTTTACTCCAATTAATCAATTAATTAATTAACTGATCCATCAATTAACCAATGAATGAGCTGATCTGAGGGTAGCCCCGCCCCCACCGACGCTGAGCAGGGTGACCTGCTTCCAGGTTTGACCAATAGGTGAGCTGAGGCTCTGACCTTTCTGGACACCTACAGCTCTGACTCTGAGGGATGATTGACCCATTGGGTTCTGGTTCTGACCCGTTCTGTTGGACTGAAACCCAGATGGAACTCTGATTCTCCTTTTATTTTGTAGAAGAACAGGAAGCTGCTGATTGGCTGTTGCTAATTAAGCTCTGAATGAGTTCACCTGTTCAGAACCAGAACCTCATCACCTCCATGTTCTGATTGACATTGAAGGCGGGGCCTGAGTAGGCGGGGCCTGGGGGGCGGGGCCTGAGTGGTGTCTTCTTGATACCTGATATCTGTTAGGAACCAGTGGAACAGGTGAGGCCTCCTGCAAACGAATCAGACTCACCTGAAGGTCAAAAATAAAGAGTTGTGGAACCATCTGGCTTCCTGTGGTCTGTATCTTACCTGGTAACCGGGTCAGAACCATGACCCAGTTTGAAATGGCTGAATGCTCTAGAAACCGACAACCTGGTTCACCGAGCCAGAACCAGATCTGGGTCGGGTTGAGGGCCTGCAGAGGGTGGCAGAACCCGTTTGGACCGGGCCGGCCTGCTGGGCCAGTCTGTTTCTGATTCTGCTGATAGTCCAAAGTTAAAAGTTGGTCAAATCACTCGGGTTCATTTAAAGGGCCAGCACTGTTAAAAATCAGCTTCCTGTTGAACAAACGAGGCTGAAAGGATCCATGATTAGTTGAAACAATCGACTGTTTGGGAAATATTTGTTTTGGATGTAAAAACAGTGCAGTAATGCTGTTTGGACACATTTGAATAAAATATTGTTATGTTGGCTGCAGCACAGAGTTGCTGCTAAATGAAACCATGAATGTTGCGGGTTTCCGGTCGGACCGGCTGACCCGTGTTTCCCCATCAGATGCCGTTCCTGCAGTGACGTGTGGCGAGGTTGATGGCTGTGACTAAATCATAATCAAATCAAACATAGAACATATCTGCATGTTATTGTTTACATACCGAGATGTTGCCCAAGCGCCGCAGCGCACAAACTTTTCTTTCACATGCCGTTCAGAGCTGCGCTACAATGATTCCACTAATGCAACGAAACATGGACATGTAGGCGGGGCCAGACCCAGGGCCCCTGACCTCCACGGGGCCCCCGGCCTCCACGGGGCCCCCGACCTCCACGGGGCCCCCGACCTCCACGGGGCCCCGGCCTCCACGGGGCTCCCGGCCTCCACGGGGCCCCTGACCTCCACGGGGCCCCCGACCTCCACGGGGCCTCTAGTCATGTGGGCTGCCGTCTCCAATCTGATCTTTTGCTATGAACTTATTGCATCTCTGGCTCTGATGTTTACTTTATGTCGGGCTGTTGTCAACAAATATTTTGGTAATGGAGTAATCCATTGATTATTCTTATGATTATTTGGGTGATCAGGTAAAAATCAAATTACAGTAAATATTGGTAACATAACAGAATTGCTATTGCATATCAACATCAGTCCAATTGTTCACAGTTGAGCTTCTGCAACAACTGAGTTTAGAAAATGAACCTGGAACAATAACAGGTTCACTTTCCAAACGAACCTGAAGAAAAGTTTTGCTAAAATCTGAGATTATATTCAATTTAACGATAGCGGCAGTGTAACCCACAAGTTACTTTAAATACACTTAATAATAGAAAAGGCAGCCAATTTCATTTCCTTCTCTGACTGGCACCAATGCTATGAAAGAAGTTGGGCCGGATCAAAAGACTCTAAATTCTAAAGAGCCTAGGTGTGAATGACAACACAGGAGCGCACAAAGTGTCAACAAGGAAGAGTAAAATTTAATACAACAATTGTGGATCCACATATACAATTATAACAAAATAGCGCGCGTTTTTGTTTAAAATAGAAAATAAAATAAATAACTGTCCTTTCAAGGTGTCAGTCGATTTAGTTTTTGTCCAGTCTGTTCCAGTGTGTCAGTCGATCCTCTCAGTATCTCCAAGATAGTGACCAGCCGGGTCACTGTCTACAATCTCACTGGGTTCTGGGTTCTGGGGCTCGCCATCCAAATTCAGAAGTGGGTCTTGAAATCTCAGGGCACTCCAGGCCAAAGGTTAGGGTTAGGGTTAGGGTAATTTAAAAAAACCTGACCACCGCGCTGCCGGTGTCTGACTCTACCGGGTTTTTCCTTCAGTCTCAGCTGCGCTCAAAGAAACTTTCAGAGATAATAAAAAAACAATTTACTCATTTCAATTATATATTTGGAGAAACTACTCCAATATTGTTTCTCTTACCGTTTCTCCAGAGTTTATAATCCCTCTCAGGCTCTTAGCTGTTAGCTAACATCTGCGTCTGACGCGTTCTGAGTAGAATCACAGCGCAGCAGTGAAAGGGGCGGGACAATCCACGCCATTGGCTGATGTAATGTCAGACCACGCCAGCCATTGGTTGCCCAATCCATCAGCAAAACAATCATTAAAGGCCTATTTCACAGTTTTTAACTATGTGTTTTTAACACTGGGTTACAGCAGGCTCACCAATACACTTCTAAAAAAATGTCTTTGCTGCAGCATTTGGTTCATGTATTCATCTTCAGTAAATTTAACAGGTGAACTCTGACCTTGCCCAGATATTTATAGCTTTGTGGTCATATTAGCGACAGGATTTGACTCCTTCGTTCGCCCATTTGTTGAGACTGGGATGATATGAAATAAAGCTGCACTGTAACCATCAGTCTGTCCTCTACCTGCAGCAACACACCTGCAGCAACACACCTGCAGCTCTGAACCTGCCGGGCTCCAGGCATCACACCAGTCGTTTTAAGGACACTGATTGGTCCCCAAATAACGATAAAGACCCAGACATCATCATCAATCAATAAAATGCTCCCAGGCTGAACTTGAACACTGGAGGTTAAACCCGGCGTAACGCAGCGCGTCAAATAATAACATCTCATTTAATGAAGCTTCGAGGCAGAAACAGTTTCCTCAAGGAATTTTAATCATCCAGGTTTTCGAATCCCTGGAAGAATCGTTTCAGATCTTCATACACTATAATATTTACATTTATTGCCAACTGATTTATTGACCAGTTGAGTTCTGGGAGCCAATTTCTTTCATTTTGGGGCATCGTGATCTGCCGATACTGACATGTGAAGCTGATCTGATCTCCATCATGAAAGGCTGATCAATCATCTCTGTTCTGCTCTGCAGTGACGTTTGACTGACAGACCAGCTCAGTCTGAACGTTTCCAGCTGATATTCACTTGTAACATAAACACTATGTTTGTTTTGTTCAATACATATATTCAATGTTAAAAGTAGCAAACTGTCTTGTGGAACAGTTGTGGGATTTTATTATTAAAAAATATTTCCAGTTTCCCCAGTTAGAAAGTGATTTATGGTAAATCATGTAAATCATGTTTGGTTCCAGGTGTGTAGCAAATGAAAAGGGGGCGTGTCCGCAAGGCGCGGCGCAATCAGCAAGTAAGACGCTCATGTTCAGATCTGTGCAGCGAGTTTTAGCTTTATTGATCGTTTAAACCTAGAAAACACTAACAAAAAAGATAAAAACATCAAGTTTCACCCATGCAGCGCCGCAGATCGAGCCGAAGAGCCTGGAGCGAAGTTTGCGCCTTGGAAACGCCGCCGGTGCGTGGAGGAAGCCGCCGGGAGGAAACGGACGCTCCAGGTGAGATCTGGACTTGATTCTCCTGTTGGGCTTTTGGTTTGGTGGAACCACTCTTCTTTTTTCTCATGTTATTTGTTTTTTTGGGGGGGTTTTGGATTTTCTTTCAGGATGGAGATGGGATTAATGCTTCAGGACGTTGATTTGACTCTTTTATGGACAAAATTCTCCCAAAAAAGAAACAGGACTATTGGGACAGTCAGTTATTTAAGTTTGGCTGATGACTCAACACAAGCAAGGAGAATCAGACCTATGATTGTTCTGGAGGGTTTTGGTTTAATGCTTCAGGTATCAGGAGAACTATTATTAAGCATTCAAATGTCGTGTTTTTGGAATAAATCATTGTTGGTAAAAATCTATTAATTTCCTATTGAGTGGTTAAATATTTATGTTTTTTTTTATCAAATTAACTTATGTAACACTTATTACCTGTTTTCCTAAGACAAGATCCCCCTTGTGTGTTTTGCCTCAGTTAAATTTAAAGAAACTAAGTCACTAATAATTAAATTATTGATTCTAATTATTAATAATCACATAAGCCAAACAGTGGTGCAATGCCTGTTTCCTAACAATAGTTTGTTCTGCAGGTTATTTGGCTGATTCCTAAAAGTTTGTTTCATGTTTCTATGTTTGTTGTTTTTTGAAAACTTAATGTCTCGGTAAAACCTGCACCGTTTATGATGTCATCGTCTGATGTTTGGGAACGCCTGCCAGGGAACCAGGTTAAGTCAGCAGGTAGGCGAATCAGTGGAAGATAAACTCCACCAGAATCAAATGTGGATTTTATTGAAACTAAAAGATAGAACAATAAAAATCTGACCTGCAGTAAGAAATGTTTGCATATTTAAACATTTACCAACCAAATCTAAAAAGAATTTCAATGCCAAGTTCTTCAGGGCCGATGCCTCGACTCTTCCAGTTCATTCAAATGGTTCCTGCAGCAACAGCTTCACACCAGGACTGAACAAAGTGAAAATATTCATAAAGTCCTAAATTCAATGAAATGGAAATGTCAACAGCTGCGGTGGACCACCAGAGGGCACCACTGAGCAACATCAAGATGGACGCTGCCTTCACGTTTGTTCTGGTTTTAAAAAGAAAATCTGTTGTCTCGGTCCAGATGTCTGTCCACAGGAAGTCAGGCGAAGGCATCACCTCCGCTGATTGGACAGCCTGCTGCGGAGGGGCGGGACTTTGGACAGCACCCTGTGGGGGGGGGCTGTCATGGTCGTCACACTCTTCCTGTTTGGAGAAAGGCTTGTTGCCCTGGCGATGGCAGGTAAGGTGGGGGACGCGATCCCTGGAGAAGTCACCGAAACTGGTGGTGGGCTGGTGGTTGCCATAGAAACAGGCTTGGCCAGTGAGGTCTGGATCTCCGCCCGGCGAGCCAACGCAGCCGTCAGCTTCTCCCGCATCTGATCGATCTGCTGCTGCAGCACCAGCAGTTCTGCAGGAAGGGGCGGGGCCACCACAGGAAGGGGCGGGGTTGCATCAGGAAGGGGTTGGGTCATTACTGGAATGGGAGGAGTCACAGCCGGAAGGGGTGGGGCATTGGTCCTCATAGAGGAAGAGGAGGGCAGTGACGGCACCAGACCAGCCAGTGAAGCTGCCGGTCCCCCATTCTCACACAGCCTTGGTGGCGTAGGCTCCGCCCTGTCAGCCCTGGCCCCGCCCCCCTTTGGCTCTGAGACCGCCAGGCGCGCCAGCAGGCGCCGCGTGTTCAGGGTCTCCAGACTGAAGTGAACTCGCTTGAAGTCTCGAGCATCTGCAGCAGCTGGAGTTTCCTTCCTGGACTCGTTGTTCCATCTGGCAGAGGCAGCGGGTGCTGAGGGCCCTGGGGGCACCTGGGGCCCCGTGGGGCCCCGCCCCGCCTGCGTCTTCTCCAGGTTACAGCTGAACAGAAACGGGCAGATTTTATTATCTTCATTTACTGATTTATAACATTTTCTGCTCAGTTCAGATTAAACATGTAGATAAAATAAAAAAAGCAAAATAAAACTAAATATAAACTTCAACCAAATGAGAAAGTCAAAAAGATAAAGTCAGTCATTAGTACAAAAGAACAAAATATTAATATCGGTTCCATAAATGTGTTTTTTTTCCTAAGCAGGCTTAAATATATTTTTAAAAGTTTATTATGGTTTTATTCTGGGCCATCAGAACCAGAACCTTTTCTCCCTCTCGGCCCGCTGCCTCTTCACGTCGTCGTACGTCAGGTTCAGCGCTCGGTGGATCTTCTGCGAGAATCAAATCAGGAACTCAGTTCTCCATTCAGGAACATGAAGTTCTTCTCTCATGTGACATCATGACTCACCTGGGACGTATGCAGCCAGTACTTCAGGTTCTGCCGGCGGCGGATGTGCGGAAGGACGAGTCGGTAAAACCCGTGTTCACCTGCGAGGGTCAGCAGAGCTCCGCCCACTCCGACGCACAGCAACACGAAGAGTCCAGAGAAGTGGCTGATGCCCATCTGCAGAGTCTGACACAGACAGCAGTTCCCCAGTCAGCCTGCAGGGGGCGGCGTCAAGTTGGTAACCCCTAACCCTCACCACGCAGTAGGACACTGAACGCACCACGCAGGAGTATCAACAGACATGTTGATCCCTACACAGGTAAACAAAAAATTTTATATTTCCCTATTAGCTGTCTCCATGACAACGGCTACTCTTCCTGATAGATAGATAGATAGATACTTTATTCATCCTCTTGTGATTGACCGCCAGGGAAATTGTAGTTCAGTCTCCCTCACATACGGTGGCCCTGAGGGCCAAACCACTTCAATATTAACGAAGTGCAATTACAAATTCAGAAACACAACGACATCAACGAAACGGAAAGAATGTGTCCCAGTGAGAGATCAGAGAGATCTGATTGGACAACAGGCCTGAATCCGAACACGCTCAGTCCTACTTCCGTCTCCGCCATCTTGAGAGTGGCAGTGCAGGAAATGTGCTGCGTGGACGAGTTTCAACGGTTTTACAGCACAAAGTGGAGCCACTGCCTTTACCTTTGGGTAACAATTAAAGATAATAACGTAAATTTAGGAGCAGAATGTCTTGACTTTGGGCCAGTTCTGCACATTTAGTGGCGAAACAAACAGAAATATTTCCTTTCTAACTAAATTACAGTTAGCGGCTCTGATTATTGTCTTAACTAAGCTAACATGTTTATATTGTGTAGTTTTTCCAATGAGGGAGAAGCAATGAGAAACCTGTAACAGGTGTGATTATTGTTGCTATGGTTACCAAGAAGCTCGCAGTTTGAGGTCAAACATGGCGACCATAAGGTTCGTCAGGTATCTGTCAGATGTTTCTTCTAGTTTATGCAGATTAAAATGATTAGTTTGATATAACAGACTGAAAGTCCATTAATCCAGAGAGCAGCGCGGCGACCGAACCGAACCGAACCGGGGATTCGGTCCGGACGGTCCGTAGAGCAGAGCTGGATCTGGTTTCATTCAGACTGATTCCCAGCTCATCTCTACAACGTGTCTCCACCACATCAACGCCCCCATATGAATGTGAATGGATCAGGGAAGTGTTTTCTATTGTCAGGTCATTGTTATCATTAGCTTTAGCCTGTGGCTAGCCAGATGTCTCAGAAGGCCCAGTCACCGAACTGGTCCCAGTTCGACCAGCAGGCTGAACCCCTGCCTGTCTCTGTGTTGCCAGTATAATATAAATAACTTTGCAATGTACTGTACACTTTGTGTATTTTAGGATGTAAAGAAATTAAAAATAATTTAATCTGTTAGATTTTGATCACTGCTGTCTCTGGCACAGTTCACATATTACACCGTAATAAATATTTTTCAAAGTAAAAGCATGTAGTTAAAGTTTGACAACTATCAAAGTTTGACTTTACAATAAAAATTTTAATGTTAGTTTCTTTATTCATATCTTGAAATAGCAAAAGCACATTGAATTTTGGAATTGTGTTAATATGTTATGAATACAGCACTGTAAGTGTGTGTGTGTGTGTGTGTGTGTCTGTTCAGCAATAAAAACGATTTATCAGAATCTGCTATATCAATTAATAGTTATTGTGCCACAAAACAAATAATCACATCAAAAAGTTCAAAACGTCCTTAGTGTGTTTTGGGTTTACTCATTAATATATATAATAGTGTGTGAGCGATTGTGTCAGTGACATTAATTAACTCAAAATACTTTAAGAAGTTCGCTCCATTTATTTGCATTAGCTTGCTGGCAGATTAGCCACTTTCAATATGGCGGACGCTATGACGTATAAAACAACGGGCCGACCCGCTCAAGCAATAACTTCCGGTTCAAAAGCAGTCGTCCAATCAGCGACCTCTCAGGTCTCCAACTGGGACACACCCTTTCCGTTTTGTGAATTGCTGTAGTGTTTGGTTAATGTCGTTGTTTTTGAATTTGTAATTGTGCTTTGTTATTGTTGAAGTGGTTTGGCCCTCAGGGCCACCGTACTCACAGCACCAACACATCAAATACTTAATACAACTTTTTTTTATCCTTTTTAACATTTAGCCTAATTCTATAATCCCTCCCTTTATTTATTTCTATAGAAATAAATAAATTCCCGTTATAAATAAACATTTACTACTACAGTAGTTGGAACCATAAACAGACATGTCATCCAGATACTGGGATCGGGTCTGCTGGGATCTGGTGGGTTCTGCTGGGATCTGGTGGGTCTCTGGGATCTGCTGGGTTCTGCTGGGATCTGGTGGGTTCTGCTGGGATCTGGTGGGATCTGCTGGGTTCTGCTGGGATTTGGTGGGATCTGGTGGGATCTGCTCAGACTGACCTCGGTCACGGCGAACACTCGGTTCCCACACGGAACCACCTTGTACCACTTGTCGTGCAGCAGGTCCATGTAGCCGTCGGACTTGTACCTGCTGATGAACTCGGACAGGTTGGAGCTCAGCGGAGAGTTCTGGGGGAGACCAATGCCGTAACCTGTTGGAGACAGACGGAAACGTTTGTTTCCATGGTTATTTTGAGACGTTTAATGAACTGATTCTAGAAGTTGAATTGAACAAACAGATTCTTCAGTTCTTTTTATCGGTTTATTTGAGGTTGAAAATGAATGTGAAGACAGCAACTTGGCAAAGATAGAACTCCATAAAATAAATGAAAAAAAAACTGCGCAGACGTGAGTTCTGGACCGCGTGTGGACAGCCCCCGTCCCCCAGTGTTGCCTCTGCTTCAACACAACAAGTCCAAAAGTCTGTCCATCAGCAGGACAACCTGCCTGGACACCGAGGAGGACATGCAGTCATTTGATTGAGGCATTATGGACAAGGGACACACCCAGAAGACACAGGATCGTCCCCCACAGAGACAGGACCAGGAAACTGAGACACTGACCTTCGATGGCGAAGGGTTTCCCAACCGTTGCCAGTTTGCAGTCGGCATCAATGGAAACTTCGTAGTCCAGCAGGGCCTTGTCCATGATGAAGGCGTCGAGCTGAGGAGGATCTGTCCTTTAGGACAGAGCGACATGGTTAGTCCAGGTTTCCATGGAGACTGATCAGGAGAAGTTTGAGCATGAGAAGCAGACAGAGGAGATTCCATCTCATGTACCACAGAACCTGAGATGTGTCAAAAGAGTGGAACTTCCTTTTGGACTCTGCACTCTTACTTTAGGGTGGCGACTCCTTCAGGCGTTGTCGGTTCGTTGAAGCGCCGCATGTACTCGTGCATTTCTGGAAAGCTCTTCTTCATGTAATCTTCAGCGCTGCTCTCTCTCACCGTCCCAAAGCGGAAGCCCTGTGATGGATGGTGCAGCTGGACACACCAACGAAGAAGAAATGAAAAGAAATCTGTTGACTTTGAATCAACCTTTGGGAATTTTGAGTTACATAACGGACCAGGGGGAGGAAAAACATTAAGAAACAATCAGAACCAGAGTACCCGGAGAGAACCCATACATCCACAGGGAGAACATGCAGACAGACCGAAGCGCTGATTCTAAACCCAGACCTTCTCCCTGCTAGGCAACATGTGCTAGCTGCAAAGCAGTTAGCTGGACTTTCCCCGTGTTTCCTCAAGATATTTCACTTTTTGGATGAGAGGCTGAAATAACTTCTCGTCTCTAGTCCAGTTGTTTTCTAAGGCACTTGACCTCTTGACATCGTGATGTCATGGATGACTGAGAATCTACAACCTCACCCAGAAACTTTTATTCCTGAACCATCAGGTCTAGAAATATCTAATGTGATGTGTCTAGATCTGTCATCCAGACAGATCCTTGGATCCAGTTGATCCAAGTTATCAATCAATGCATGAAATTCAGTTTAAGATTTAGATGAGTTTAAAAGCTTTCTGTCAAAGTAAACCCAGCAGAGAACCGAGTCGTTGACCTGCAGCATTCACGCCTAATGGACCAGAAGGGGGCGACAGCAGACAATCACTAGCATGCCGTTGACTACAGCAAACATGCAAGTTAGATGTTCTCAGGTCGCCCCCATCTCTGTCATTTTATTACAATGCAGTTTCATTCATAACTTCCCTGAGAGGAAGTAACAAATGCATGGATCGTCATGTTTCGAATTTTGACATTATTCCTAAGGAATGCCGTGTTCCCATCATGAGTCACTACTTCTCTAAGAGTCAGTTGAACCAATTTCTGTTGCCTCTCTTTTCTGTCTGTTTCTCACAAAGTCTGATGAAATCAGAAATTGTCCAAATGTTGATCGGAGTCCCTTTCAAAAGGCTGAAAACCAAGCACTATGCCGCAGACCTCAAGCCGCTCTGGGAAGGTTGAGGAGACAGAAAAGCTTCAGCCTCTGTACATTAAAAGATAAAAGCTCATCTCACACAGATGGACGTCCAATTAAAGCCCTTTGAGCTCCCAGCAGCGCCGGCTGCACAAACACCCAGCAGTGTGTTTCATGCTTCAGTCAGCTGCTGAATTAAAAAGTAATTAGAGCAGAGCAGATGATCCACAGAGCAAACTGAATCTGCTGTTGTTCCACTGAACAGATAACAAGTTTGAAGATCTGATTGAAATGATCACATCAGCTTCCTGATCAAACACTGAGTGGTAATCAGCCCAGTCCAGCCTCTTCTGCTGGTTCTGATTCTGCCCTGCACCTTTCCTCTGGTCCAGACTCACTGCAGCATGAAGCTGCTCTCTCACCTTGGCATCGTGGATCCCAGAGACCTCCTCAAAGGTCTTCTCCCCCACCATGACGGCCGCCAGGTTGGCGGTGTAGCTGGACAGCACCAGTAGGCAGAAGATGGCCCACAGGTTCATCAGGAAGCGGCCGGTCCAGCACTTTGGTGTCTTGGACGACACCGTTCGCCCAAACAGGATGGCGTAGCACAGATTGAGAGCCGAGGAGTAGGAGAACACCCTGACCCTGTTGCGACCGTGAGGCGTCATCCCAAATGGACTCTTCCACTCATACAGGGTGAGGAAGAGCGCGGTGATGTGGAGCGCCAGGAAGATGCCCACCCACATGGACCAGTGCAGGGGCCACATGAAGGCTCCGATAGGGGCCGCTGTGTCCTTGCTCCGCACCAGGATGCCCAGGCTTGTGGAGAAGAAGGGCGAGGTGAAGTCGATGACACGGCTGCGGGCGGAGTTGATGCTGAAGGAGGTGACGGCCATGTCGGCCAGGCCGCTCAGCAGGTCGCCCACCAGCCCCGTCCAGCGGCCTCCCTTCCACGCTCCATACTTTCCGTCTCCGACGATGTAGAGGTCGAAGTGGAAGCCCAAGTCCTCAGCCAGCTTCTCCAGCAGGTCGATGCAGTAACCATAGCAACACTTCCTGTACTCCAGAGGCAGTGAACTCCCGTTCCCGGCCGCCATCTCCCGGAAGTAGCGCTCCAGAGTCTCTGAGCTGTTGGTGCCGGCGTCCAGGCAGAACTGGCCGGCGGGGCAGCTGCTGTCATCGTCCACGTCCCGCGTGAACACAAAGGGATGCTCCACCAAGGTCACCACCCGGACCCACATCCCCGCCACAGGCGTCCCGGGCCTCCAGCGGCCCCCACTCCGTCCGCCCGACCCCTCGGCCCGGCGCCGGGGTTTGGGCCCCTGCCACACCTCCTGGTCCTCCACCTTTAACTGGCCATCCTCCCAGCTGCCCACTGTCACCCAGGCTGGCTGGCCCAGCGCGTCCCGCCGCAGGCTCCAGATGTGGAACCTCTGCGAGGTCAGAACCAGAGAGCGGTTCTGGTCAACGCCAACCAGACCCGTTAGTCCAGAGAAGGAGGTGTTGGCTAGGAACCTGCAGGAGGAGAAAAACAGCTGAGAAATCCTGCAAACTCAGACCAGCAGCAAGGCAAGACCAGCCACCACCGCTTCCTTTAAAAAGCAGATTAAAGCAGTTTGTCACCATATCAGGACCTGTTATGAATTATATTATTAATGCTGCTGAACCCCTCGGGGTAACCCACTCTGCACAACACTCTGAACTCTACTTCCTGACATTTTATTGTCATTAACAGTCATTTAGGATCTGAGGCCCAAAAAATAAAAATGATTAGCTTTTGTTGATGGAACAAATCCATCAACAGCCCAAGCATTTTCTGTTAGCTTCTAAAGCTAACAGTCCATCCTATGCTAAGCAAACGGTGTTAGCCTAGCAGTAATCTGTGGAGCACCAACAGAGCATCTCGGTGGTGAAGTCTTATTTTTCATTTGGTTCATGAAGCCTGACATGAAAGGGATCCATAACTAGTTACAAAGATAGACATTATTTGGGAAATGTTTATTTTAGATGTCAAACCAACACAGTAATAACCCTGTGGGTTATTTAGTTTTTATAAATTTCATTAAAATGTTTTCACAGGAATGTCGCCATGCTGTTCACGGTGCAATGCATTCTGGGTAAATGACTGGCTCCTCCAGTGGTGAGTAACGTTATTAAGGCTTTTTAATTTGGACCGGAGCCTTGAAACCGATCAGAACTAGAAATAACAGGTGATGAGGAGGAGGAGCAAACAGAGGAAGAGGAAGAGCTGCCTTCAGCTTCATAATGAAACAATGAATGAGACTCACTTCCGGTCACTGCTGGTCCGGTTCCTGGTTCTGGAGCTCTGAGTCCGGTTCTGCAACGGCTGTTACTGGTGGTGGTTTCACATTCAGTACCGGTAATAATAGTGCCGTTAGCATTTCCAGTAATAATAGCTTTTTCAGCTATTTCCAGTAGGAATAGCTATTAGCAGTTCCAGTAGCAATAGCCCCGTTAGCATTTCCAGTAGCAATAGCCCCGTTAGCATTTCCAGCAGTAATAGCTCCGTTGGCGCTGCTTGTCTTTTTCTCCCAGTGTCTGTCGCTCTGTGTCCGGTTCGGCATCAGCTGTGCTGTGTAGAGTTCGGTGTGGCGGTACCACCGACCCGGACCACCATTGGTCCGGTCGGGTCGGTGACTTCAGGACCCGACAGCATAGCTCCTGTTAGCATCTCAAAGAGTGTCCAGCTCTCAGCGCGGCATTTATTGTTAGCTCGTTAAGGTAACGATCACTTGTTAAGTGGCTCAAAGTTTGTGAAGAAATGTCCAGGTCCAGATTAGGTCTGTGGTTGTGCTCCTCTCTCACATGTGGAAAATTATCCAAATTCGCCTCAATATTTATTTATTTATTTTTATCATAGCCGACAGCGACACAGTGTGGCATTGTCTATAATTATTATCAATAATATCATTATTATCTATAATGACATCAGTCAACTCAATATGATGAACAACCACTGGGCTGAAGTTGGTTGTTCCAGTCACTCCGTTCTGTGACTGGAGAGTCCAGCACAGAACGGACCTGATGACGTCATCAACCCATGGGTGAAAAGTTCAACAAAATATGTAGCCACAAGTCCGGTTTCTCTGATGAAAAGATAAAGGAAGAAATAAGTATTTTAAGTAATCACAAACAGCATTTTTTTTAGGTAATAGGAAAATTACAACATATCTAGGCCTGTGGCGATAAACGATAAGTCAATTAATCGCACGATAAATTAAAACTATCGACCTCATTTTAATTATCGGCTATATCGTTTCTTCCTGCCTTTTTCTCTTACTGTTGATGACACTGAATGAAAAAAGGCTCAACTCCGTTTCTCTCCACTTCCTCCCTTCCTTACTTCCTTAGTGTAATGCCCAGCGCGCTGCACCATCTGATGTCGCGGATTGTCGGCCCTTTATCAAAACCTGAGACACATTAGCCGACAGAAATCCTCGGTATAACGGTTCGATCTAAACCGTGTTGTGTCCAACAATGGACACAAAATAATGAGTCCAGTTCACTAACTTTGAAACCAGGCATTAATCAATTCCTTACTACAATCTACCTGCAATGCATGTAGCTAGTGTCAGTCTGACTGAATGAAAATCATTATAACTATTTATGTCACGTTAACGAAGAACAGCTGAAAAGTTACCGGGTTTTCTGGTAGAAATTTCGCTCCAACTCCTCCCCTAGTTATTGATATTTTCTTTGCATGAACTGTTGAATAAACATTCATGTTGTTTCCGATGTCTGCTGGACTTCGGGTTGCACCGTGTCAGCTGTTCGGGATTCCCTCCGTGTTTCCCCTCAGAAAGCAGGAGGGGAATCCGCGCTTTCTGATTGGCTACCGGTCACATTCAACAGGCTGCGTCACTCTCCCAGTCTGGATAAATCCTTGATTTAGATCGGAGCGGCACAACGATCTACAGCAGGGGTGTCAAACTCCAATACACAGTGGGCCAAAATGTAAAACTTGAACAAAGTCGCGGGCCAGCATTGAACAAATGAACCTTTTAATATCAGAATATCTGTTCACATCTGTAAAAGACAAACCTGTTTGTCTTTTACAGATGTGAACAGATATTCTGTCTCCCACCTGTCCAGAAAGCTCCTGTTCTCTGCCTTTCTTTTCGGTTCTACAGTGACAGTTGTAGCTTGAGATGCTATAACTACTGTCACAGAGGAGAGGGCGTTTCTGGGACCCGTCCTGATTGATGCGCCAAAACAACAGCAAGGCATTATGGGATTTGTAGTATTAGCGATGAATGAATGCGCTGTATCATACCAGTGTGCCAGCTCGCGTAGTCATTTGGTAGTATAGCCTCGCGGGCCAAATATAATTACACTGCGGGCCAAATTTGGCCCTCGGGCCAGAGTTTGACACCTATGATCTACAGTAACACACAACACTAGTGACGATCTCAGAACGAAGAACGTTCTAAGATTGTCGTTCGGGGTAAAAAATCCTGTAGTTTGAACTATTGCATCAGGCAGTCGGATGTCTCTCTATTTAAATCTAATGATTACTGAAGGCCAATATACTATACAGACTTTCATAATCTGCACCTCTTTTTGGTTGAATGCAGTATTTATTTCCACTTTGGCTTTATGTTGTTTAGTTTTTATTCAAGTACATTTATTGTTAATGGAGACTAAGAATCTATTTTATTTTTGGTTTTGGTTGTTTTATTTATTTTGTGTATCAGTCCCAGTGTTAAGTGTCTTTTGAAAGTAAAGTGTATCTATCTTTGGCAGGAAATCACATGTATTATTACGCAATTTCCATTAAATCAATGTAAAAAGGTCTTCAAACAATATTATCGTTTATCGCAATAATTTTTGAGACAATTTATCGCCCAGCAAAATCTGTTATCGTGACAGGCCTAAACATATCTAGGCCAAAATGTTCCACTAGTCCTGGATCCTTTCAAATTTAGCAACTAATGTACTGATTCCAACTTTTTAGATTATTGTGAAACAGTAATAATAAAAAAAGCAAAAGTTCTCTAGATGTTCTTCTATAAACGATTACATTTTTTATGAGTAAGAATCCTTGTTTACATTTTATGGGATGAAAAAAACATTTTTTTTGTGAATTTTTTTTTTTTAAATGAAAAATTAATTGATAGATGAACAAATTAAAAAGTTTGGATGATGCATTTACAGAGAAACCGGACTTGTGAGGAGACCCAGCCGGGTCCATCTGCACTAACCCTGACCTCTGACCTCTGACCCTTGACGGACGGTGTCTCACCTGGACAGGTACCGCCCTGCTGTTGGTGCCTCTGGTGTGTCATGGCAGCTCACCGTGTTCTGGACCAGAGCCAGGTCTGGTCTCACCACGGTCGCCGCGGCGATGGCTCTGGTGATCAGCTGCAGGGCGTCTCTGATGTAGAAGTCGAGCGGCTTCCGGTCCACCTCTCCGTAGGCCAGCAGGCCGAGCGGCAGGCCGAAGGTGTGCAGCACGTCGGGACTGAGTGGCTGGCCCAGAACCCAGTGGACCAGGGGTAGAGTCAGCCCGAGGTCCTGGGCGCTGCGCAGCACCGCCGCCGCGCACTCGGGGTCTGCTCCGAACAGCAGCACCGCCGCAGGTGGGGGCTGGTTGCGTCTGAAATGTCGGGACAGGAAGTCGTGGATCTGAGTGTCGTCATGGGCCGACTGGGACAGGTTCAGCAGCGCCTGCAGGTGCCAGGTGACCGCACCCGATCTGTCCAAAGGACCAGAGGTCTGTGAGTCCAGGAAGCGCAGGAGGCCACCCGCCTCCTCCCAGCCACGGCACAGAACCACCGTCCCCTCCCTCCAACCGGACCGCCGCAGAACCGCCAGCAACAGATCAGACAGGACAGATTCTGGAACCCCTGTCACCATCTGCAGGTGGAACCGGTTCTGTGGAGACCAGAAGCAGCAGGAGAACAAAGTTAGAACTTGACGGACCTCATTGGATCTGGAAATGGGTCAGTAAAAAGTTTATATTCACAAAATTGTTTCAGATGTTCTGTTCAGATCTGGACCGACACTGAGACCCAAACTGGGCAGATTAATCTGAGAACACAGTGGAACCCTAACCATTCAAAGTTCCACCAACTAATAAAGATGGCAGCAGCTTGTGATGTCATTGAGTCACCTGGTTCCTGCTGCATTGAACAAATGCAGCAGGACTCACCTGCACCTAAGCTGCAGGTGAGTCGTCTGCAACAACCAGAACCAGCAGTACTAACAAGTTTCCTGGTTCTTCACCAACCAAGTGAGTTTGCAGATTTTGCAGGCAGGAGCTCTGGAGAAGGAGGAACCTCAGCACGGGTCTAGGATCTGACCTTTTCTGACCCCAAACATTGTGATTGACATGGAGCTGAGTTGAGAATGGGGCTGTTGTCAGCTCTGACACCAAAAGACTGGACCAAGCAATGTTCTGGTGAAACTTCAGCAGAACTCGGAGGAACCCTTATCCTCCAAGTGACCCAGACTGTTGAACTCAGTGATGACTGAAGAGTCTGGAGGCGAGGCGCTGGTCTCCGCTGGATGTAGGTAGATCAGGATGTAGAAAATGTGTGCTGTCATATTTTATGCACAAGTTAGGATGCACAGAAATGAATGTGGCATGAAAGTTATAAACATACACAAACTTTCTACCTGCTGTGAAAGAGATTTTCTGTCGGCAGTAACAAACTACAAAGCACAGACGTTCACCTGAATACACCAGAATCGTACTCCATCCGGATCAGAACTGTGGGATACTTTTGGTTCTGCAGTACTTCAAGAAAGGCTGACTTGTGGTCTGTGATCCCAATAGAACCGCAGACGATGGCAGAGCCATTATCTCCACAGCCTTCATCAGCCTTAATATGTTGAGGAATCATATTATCATATGTTGACCAGAAAGTTCCTGATGTCTGACCCAGAGCACCAGAACCAAACCCAGAAGAACAACACAGAACTTTGGCTTAAAATGAATGAAGGCCCTTACAGGACACTGTTTGGTTTGGTTCTGTTTCATGGATTCAGCCAAGGAGTAGTAGGTTCTGACAGAACCTGATTCTGATCACAAGAACCTTTAAAGGCTCATGGTTCTGACACAACCTGACAGAACCTAGGTTCAACAGCTGCACATTCTTACCAAAGCCCGACCTGAACTCCAGCAGGACCGGTTCTGACCCATTATGTGACATAAGAAACATCACACATCTGCCTGTCTCAGTTGCCATGGTGACATAGGACAGATCTTCCATCACTGTAACAACGTTCTGACAGATGAATGTCAAAATGTACCTCCTCCTCCTCTTCCTCTTTCACAGATTTTTTCTTTGACCTGAATACACTCAGAGTTCACAGAAGCTGATCACACCATCTTTGTGTTTATCGGTTGATTGTTGCTCCTTTGTGATGTCACTTCCTGTCTGTGTCTTTTGGACTTTGTTTGACTAAAAACCAACCCGATTGGTACGGGATTCCATCCCAGATGGAACTCAGTGTTTTGTCTGACTAATACCGGAACTGTTCAGAGTCTGGCCCACTTTCAACCCAAACACTTCAGAACCATTAAAACACCAGAACCGTCTGGAAATCCTCCAGGAAAACTGAGACAACAGACTTGGCTACAGACGTTGGACTACAGACGTTGGACTACAGACGTTGGACCTACAGACGCTGGACCTAACAGACGTTGGACCTACAGACGTTGGACTAACAGACGTTGGACTAACAGACGTTGGACCTACAGACGTTGGACCTAACAGACGTTGGACTAACAGACGTTGGACCTACAGACGCTGGACCTACAGATGTTGGACCGGAGATAAAGGTATTCATCCTTTTTCTTTTTTGTTACAATCGATGTTGAATCAACAGAAAGTTTGTTTTTAGAAACAAATATTCATCTAACAGCTCTGAGTGACTGAAGGCATCATTGTAGCTCCATACTGACAGAGATAATGAGGAAACATCATCAAACTGAAGAACCAATCACCTCCCTTTATTCAGGTGGAGCTGTGAGCCAATCAGGATGGAGAACAGATGGCGTTCTCCACAGGCAGAGCGGTGCGGTTCCACTTCTGATCAAGTCATCTGAGGTCAGAGGGTCTTCTACCATCCCAGTAGTATTTTTGCTCTAGCAGAACCTAGACTGGCCGGGTCACTGCAGAACATTTTCCCATGAGAAACTTGGTGAAGTGAAGTTGTAACCCAGGTTAAAATAGCCTTCTCTTAAATAAAAGCCTTTTCATGATAAATAGCTATAAAATGCATAAATAGGAATTAAATACAGAATAAATAAGGTTTAAAATAGTTTCAAATAAATAAATTTAAAAAGGATAATTACACACAGTGTAATTTATATTCATATATAATATTTTGGTTGGTTTGAAACTGTGTGAAACATATTTATTTTGTCAGCGGTTGAAACGGTCAAGTGTGAGAAAAGAAATCTCTTATTCTGAAGGGTCACATTAATGTGTGGGCCATGTGACTGGCTCCAGCCAATCGGATCGCTCTGTTCTCTGGCTAGAAGAAGACCGAGAGAGAACGAAGAGACGGGAGCAAACCGCCGATTCGTAAGGCTACTAGCCGTTGGGAACTTTTTTCCTCCTTTCTGGAGGAGGAGCTTTTTGAAATTCTTTTATTGATCACATTCAGAGTGTTGTCTACTGGACTTGGTGAGTCAAGAGCTGTATTTTATTTCTGTGAAGAATATTATTTGTAAAATAATTTTATTTAATCGAAACGGAAAGGTAAAGCAACGCATTTCCGTTGGTCTATTCAAAGCCGTTGAAGTAATGGACGAGCTGAATTGGCTAGTATGTTGCTTTATTCAACACAGAGAAAAGTTAAAAGGACTTTTGTTATGTTTGTGGTTATTTAACCAGGCCTTTTTAAAGTCCTACTGGAAGCTGGACCGGGAAAATCCGAACCGATTGCCGAATTGGATTCCGATAACGAGAAACGAGATGGCGAGCCGTTAACCCAGGAGCCCGTAACTGTCGTCTAGCAGGAGCTGCGCCCTCTGCTGGACACTTGGAATCATCCAGACTGGTATGATCTGCCATGTTTCCTGCTAAGAAAAAGCGGATTCAGAGAACCGGAAATAATCCCTTCAGGATCATCATAGAGAAAGACTGATTTGAAGCACAAGTTACTCAGTTTTTTTTTTTTACTGGATTGTTCTATTATGTTTCATTTTCTTTCCTTTTGAACTGCATTCATTTACATTGTTGGTGTGGAATGTAAATTTTCTGTTGGGTCATAATCGAAACCAGAAATAGTTAAAATAGGAGATTAAAAAACATAATTTCTTAAAAAGAACTAAACAACTAAAATAGATTTTAAAAGATTAAAATAAATTAGATTAACAGTATTAACTTGAACTAAAATAGAACTATAACCTAGGTTTAAATAAATAGTGTCCTTTAAACCTAACATTAGGTAAAAAATTCAAACAGGGATTAAATTAATTATTCTGGAAAAACAAGGAACTATTTTGAATTTGAATTTATGTCATCGTATGTCAATTGTTTGTATTAATATTGTTTTTTTTTCTTTCTCAACAAATAATAAGCCAGCATTTAAACTTACTCTTCTAGTCTGTGGTCATTTATACATCTACACATTTTCTACTCCAGTAGCCGAACCTAGCATTGGTCCTATAGTTGTTGTTTTAACTGTAAACACATTGTGAGTGTTACAAAGTTATTAAATTACTTGAAAGTTTCGAAGTTTTTCTTGATTCTAAACCTGAACCACAAACAATAAGATGTTTGTCAGGCTGTGTTTGTGGGACTTTCTTCTTCCTCCTCCTTTTCTAGGGACAGACAGTGTGTGTTCTGTCCCCAGTGGAACATGGAGTGTGTGTTCTGTCCCCAGTGGAACATGGAGTGTGTGTTCTGTTCCCAGTGGAACATGGAGTGTGTGTTCTGTCCCCAGTGGAACATGGAGTGTGTGTTCTGTTCCCAGTGGAACATGGAGTGTGTGTGTTCTGTCCCCGGTGGAACATGGAGAGTGTGTTCTGTCCCCAGTGGAACATGGAGTGTGTGTTCTGTCCCCAGTGGAACATGGAGTGTGTGTTCTGTTCCCAGTGGAACATGGAGTGTGTGTTCTGTCCCCAGTGGAACATGGAGTGTGTGTTCTGTCAGATATGAACACATGTTCGTCTCCTGGACTTTGGATCCAGGGTTTTACTTTTGTCTCATTTTCTTCTGCTGATGTCATAAAGTTTAAATGTTTTAGAAACGTTCTGACTAAAGATTCAGAACTTTAGTCACTTAAAGTTCTGAATCCGTCACAAATCATAAAACATCATCAAAGGTGGAGTAGAAAGAAATTTAGAGAATAATTTTCAGTATATTTGAAAATGTCTTTTAATCCAGTATCCATAGCAACGTGTCAAAATGGGAATGACTGATTTCATCTCTGAATTTCCTGAACAGTTATTTAAGTCTGATGCCATTTAATGGTATTATAATGAACTTCATAGCAACCCTGAAAGGTAACGATCTGTCTACTAAAATGAAAAGGAAGCTTGATGTTTTAGTGGAAGTAAATGTTCAGAATACATGGAAACACATTTGAAATACACTTCAAAGTATACTTTTATCAACTTGAAGTTAAAATTTAGTTCCAAGAAAGTACATTTGCTAGCATACTGCTAGTACACTTGGGCAAATGTACTACAGGACCCTAAAGTACACTTGATGTGATGGACTTGAGGAAATGCTTTCTTTGGTGAGAGACTCCAGGAACGTTTCGTTCTACTGCGTCAGAGACGACTCCTCAGACAACCGGAGAGAACCGGTTGTTTTTCCAGCTGCAGCTCCATGATGGTGACAGTCAAAGTGTTAAAGCAACAGTAACTATGGTAACAGCAGTCTTCATGGACCAGGTGAGTTCAGGTGAAATCAGGAGCAAACGGACTTGAAGATGAAATCCGCTTTGTTATTCAGACTTTCTGTTGGAATCAGATTCTGCTGCTTTGCTTTGGCGAAACTCTGAAGCTTTCATCTGCTGCTGACGTCTGAGAGCCTGCAGGCAGCACTGCTCACCACCGTGCACGCTCACCACTCACGCTCACCGTGCACGCTCACCCTCACGCTCACCACTCACGCTCACCACTCACGCTCACCGTGCACGCTCACCGTGCGCGCTCACCACTCACACTCACCACTCACCACTCACACTCACCACTCACGCTCACCACTCACACTGAACTATAATCTCCAAATGACGCAGAATGGGACTGAATTTATTACCAACTGTATCATCACTGTGTGGAGTTCTCTGAGTGAAGGCGTGTGTGTGTGTGTGTGTGTGTGTGTGTGTGTGTGTGTGTGTTGTGCGTGTGTGCGTGTGTGTGTGTGTTTACTAATCTGTCTCTAGCTGGTCTAGGATCAGTCTGATGAGCTCCGTTTTCAGCCGAAGCCTCGGCTCGTTATGAACTCGTTAAATCTGCTAATGAGATTTGGCCTGGTTCTGTTTGGGTCAGAGTTCTGGCTTCAGTTCCTAACCAGCAGCCAGGAAGGTCCAAGACAACTCAAACAAAGTCTGGAGAAACTTCAGATTCGGTCGGATTCGTCTCGGTTCTGCTCACTGAAACTTGAGAACCGAGCCCACTGGAGGTTCTGGTACCGTTGGGTCCAAATTTCTCAGCTGAAGCTTCTGAGGCTCAGAGAGAGAGCCGATTGGAGCCTGTCTCAATAAAATGGGTCAGAACTGCCACCACTGGTCCTCTGGATAGTTCGGTACCAGAGTTCTGGTTCTGACCCACTGAGCTCCACTCTGACAGAAGCCAAACAGACAAATCTCAGTTTAACCAGAGAACATCGACTGAAGGATTGAACTGGACCCTCTCAGGTCAAACGCAGCTGAACTTTTTAAAGTGTGAAGCTCTCCACTGTTGTCCAGCAGTGCGAGGCTCAATTCAGAACTGAAGATCCCATTAGATCCCATTAGATCCCATCAGATCCCATCAGATTCCATTAGATCCCATCAGATCCCATCAGGATTTAGTCGCAAAACTGAAACGATTTCATTGAGATATTTATTGACTCGATCTGAATGTTGGTCTCTACGCTGCCGGGAAACTATTATTATTATTAATAATGTGTCGTCTTCCAGACCCGGCTCTGACCCAGTTCTGGTTCTGCTGTGTGCTGATGGAGGAACGTCAGGAATCCTGTGGGGATTTAATGAGATTGTTCCGGAGTGGAAATGAAAATCCCTGCTGAGTTAATCCCATCACTACGCTCTGGCTTTTATTCTGAAAATCCACAGGAAGTGCTTCACCCCATCATTTAACTGGTTCCATCTGAAAAAATATCCACACCCTCAGCCCGGTCTCTAAGTCCCTGCACATGACCTTTGACCTTCTCTGAACTGGGAGAACAACCTGGTGAAGGTCAGGCTGCAACATCTCAGTAGGATTTAAATCAAGACTTTGACTGGGCCACTCCTTAAACTGATTTTTCATTTTCCCAGCCAATCGGAGGACTTGCTGCTGGGTTTCCATCTCCTACAGAACCCGGCCGAACGCCAGGTCCATAACTGATGGTTCTGCTAAATGACAAGTTCTGAGACACTAAGATACTGTTCTGGAAGGAGCGGGGTTTGCTTGGACTGGTTCTGGACTGGTTTGGATCCCGGAAGTTCTGTTCTGCCCTCCATCCGGGCTCCTCTAGTTCCGGGCCGGGGGCCCGCCGCCCCCCTGACGCTGCGGCCCTGAACGTGTTCAAACTCTTTCAGGCGGAGTTCGGTTCAAAGTTCGGTTCGGTTCAGAATCTTTAATCAACAGACAGCACGCGCGTGCGCGCGGCCGCCCGCGTCCCTCAGACGGAACCAGGTCAAGGTCACAGCGGAAGAATCGAACCTCGAGCAGGAGGGACGGAACAAGTCAGCGTGCACGCGCCCAGGTAAACATGCGCGGCTTACCTGCGTGCGCAGCGGCTCCGCGTGCTCGATGAGGCTGACGACGGGCACGCGCAGCGCGGCGGCCAGCAGATCCACTTGCAGCAGCTCCTCGCGGCTCTGCGGGAACGCGAGCGCGGCGGAAACTCCGCGCTCCAGCACGCGCTGGCACGCGCACCGGATGATGGACTCCGGGTCCGCGGCGGCCAGCTGCCGGGACACCAGCTCCACGCTCATGTTGTAGGGCAGGAAGTTCACCCGCTCGGGGTCCGGATCCTGGTCCCGGTTCCGGTCCCGGCTCAGAGCGGCCGCCGTGCGGCTCAGCGCCGCCTGGACCTGGAGACGAGCCTCCCGTTGCGCCGGCAGGAGCGCACCGACGCGCACTGCGTGTCCGATCTGCGCCAGAAGGTGGCAGGGCTGCGGGTGGAGGTGGCACCCCGGACCCAGGAGAAGCTGCAAGACCAGGAAGGTTCGGAGAGTTCGGAAAGTCCGGAACCAGGACAGCGAAGAGGTGAGAGACATCCTGCCGCGCCGTGAGCATCGCTCTGCCGCTCCCGCCGCTCCTGCTGCCGCTCCAGCGGAAAACAGAAACTGACTGGGGGGGTACCGGGGGATCCTGAAACTAGGAGAGAGAGGAGGAGGAGGAGGAGGAGGAGGAGGAAGAAGAGGAAGGCTAAGCTGCTCTCCTCCAGGACAGAGACTCACTGATCACCTGGTTACAGGTTCTGACCCGGTTCTGGTTCTGGTTCCACCTCAATTCGGAGAATATGCAACAGAACCGCTATTAGGACAGAAACCCAACTGGACCTGAACCGCCCGCCAACCTGGAGACAGAAACACTGGATCCTTCCTGTTCTGATCCTAACTGATCACTGATCATTGATCAGTGATCAAAGGTCATCTTCATGTGACCTGCAGATCTGAACTGAGACAATTTAAAACTGGATTAATAATCTGATTAGTGTGGAGCATCAGGAATCTTCAATAATGAATCTTTCTACAATATTCTAATTTTCTGAGATTCATTTGTTGTCAGTCATGAAACACTAAAAGAAAAATAAATCATTGTGTGTAATGAATATAAGATGCACATTTTACCATTGAAATGAACTTTTTCATAATATTCTAATTGCATGACCAGCACCTGAATGTGAATCGGTTCATCAAAGTGAATCGATTCGTCTGAACCGGCTCCCCTTCAGAAATCGGATCCCGTCGTTCTGGATGTTTCTGTTCGCTGCCAGATGTTCAAGCCTCCAGATGTGATCTATAAATAATCGCTGCAACAGGAGAAGGGCGACACATCACTAATATTAAAAAGAGGATTAAAACGAGTCGTTTTGTCTCGGAGCTGCAGGGTCGTGAGACAGGAAGCAGAGATCGCCTCACTTCCTGTGGAGGCTCACAGGAGGATCACCGCTTCGGTCAGGAGCACACGGCTTACTGCTGCAAGTTGGAGCTGCACTGCTGATCAAAATGTTTCATATTCAGATTACAGCAGCTGGTCACATGACCCATCCGTGGCCAGCGGCTGATCAGGAACTGATCAGCAATCAATAATCATTAATCAGTGATCATTGATCACTGATCACTCTGTGGCTCCTGAACAGAAGAGCCCAGAAGCCGGTTTAAGGTCCAAATAAGCGACTCACCAGACGGCATTTCATTAGAGCTGAAGGGCCCAATCAGAGGAACCTGGACTGCATCACACCTGAGCAGGCTGACGGACGCCGCAGGCTGACGGACGCCGCAGGCTGACGGACGCCGCAGGCTGACGGACGCCGCAGGCTGACGGCTGCAGTGAACCAGGCAGCAGGAAGAACTCGGCCCTGAGAGCTTCGGGTCAGAACATCTTCCTATTGGCCAACATTTCTAAAAATCTTTTTTGTTTTGGTCTGCAGTGATACTCTTAACTTTCAGAGATTCTGAATTTGGGTGTTTTCATTAGTGTTATAAATATCAACATTTGATCTGATTTAAATCTGATTTACATGATGATGTAATTTTATGACCTGTAGATGAACTGCTGAGGTCAGCATGTTGGACTGACCCAACGCATCCCATAATGACCCCGCTGGCCTTCAGGTGGTCGACCTGCTGCAAGGTGAAGCTCCGCCTCTTAATCCCATCGGATGTCTCCAGAAACACTGTTGACCTTCATCACCTTCATCATCATCAGTGGTGAGTGTCTCTTCCTGTTTCACTAAAACATGCTACATTAACCATGTATGATACAAGCATGTATCCATCTGCAAAATTAATATCTGATTTGATATTAATCCAAAACAGTAAATTATAATTATTCAGATAAATTAATATAAAATACATTATAGACAAAAAGTTTAGTAGTTTGTTCAAGCAAGTAACTAAATGTGACTCAAAGCCAAGTTTGTCACATAAACTGAACAAGTAACAGAAGCTGAATTATTAGAGGTCAAACTGTTTTGATCAACACACAGAAGCTGTTTAGAGAAAATGGGCGTGCCGACCGGGTGACCTTTCCCCCTCAACCCGCTGTCCTGACTGACGCCCTCGAAGAAAGAAAGACACAAATCAAAATCATTTCATCAAACTTCTAGTAGAAACTTTGATTTCCTCTCAGCCTGAATATCATCAGATAAGAATAGCAAAAAAGGAAGTTGGTCTGAAGGAAAGACACACAGGAAGCTGATACAAAATAGGGCTTTTATTTTGTAGGACAGGAAGTGCTCATGTGGGCTTGGTGAGCAGCTGAGATGAAAACTCAAACAGATCTTTGTTGACCTTCTTCAGCGTCTGGACTTCCTCCTCCAGCTCAGCGACTCGCAGCGCCGAGTTCTCACCGTCACCGCAGAGCGCCTGGGAAAGGAGCGGGTCAGAGGTCACCTTCGTCATCATCACTATGGTTTTATTAAATGGACTTGATGTGCATCAGGTCAGAACCAGAACCTGAAGCCCCGCCCTCTCACCTTGTCGCTCACGGCGAGCATCAGGGAGTACATCCTGTCGGCCTTCTGCAGGTACGACTCCTGCTCCTCCTGAAAACAGCAAACATGTCAAAATAAAAGCATTAAAACCAGGGGCGCGTGCCCGACTTCAAAATAAGACGTCAAAAGAAAGGAAACAGACAAGTTTATTTTCAGAATAAAAGCCTTTCATTAGGACCGTATGTCCTTCAAATTAAGACGTCTGAAAAAATTAGACATTCATCTGGAGTTCAATGTTAAATTCTGATTAAAAGGTCAATTTTTGTTGATCATATTTCTATCTGGGGCTGAAGATGATGATGATTATGATAAAAACTTAGCTCATTTTATTTCAGATCATATTTAGGAAAAAATTAGTTTCAAAAACTAAAAGTTTAATTTTTTTATGAGTTTTTCAGAAAATCAAACTTGAATTTTAGTCTTAGAATAAATAATATTCTTTATTGGAAAATTCAATAAGTAAAAGAAATTAATGATGCAAAACTAAATGTACTGGCAGGTTCAAGCAAACTAAACTAAAACTCCATAACATTCAAAAGAAAATGTTATGTCAATATTAACAATGAGAAAAATGGCTTTTCTTTGCAAAATACTTGTGAGAATTCAAATCTGCAAAAAGTTGGATGGAGTTTCTAAGCTGATGTAGTAATAAGCACTGAAAAGTTAAAGAGGGAAAGTTTTGTTCAATTTTGTGGAATTCTGAGGAATTTAAATGCATTTCAATTCGAGTGAAAGTTATTTCAAAAGGAATCAGAGAAATTCATAATTCAATCAGTACAATTCTCGAGAAGCAGCTGAAGGTTTTAGAATTAAATAATCTGATTGGTTGAAGGATGTAGAAGAATTAATCAATAACTACACATATTGCGATAGACACGTGATCAATATCAACAGATAATACATCAAACTGAATATTCGATACATGGAATATTCACTGAGCTCTGAGCCAGAACCGCACAGCATTCTGGGAGACGTAGGCAGATGACAGACTTTATCTGCTCAACGTCTCACGCTCAGCTAAGCTAGCTGGGTAGCATCAGGTAACACCCCCCAACTCTTTGGTTACCTAGCAACACTCCAACTCTTTGGTTCCATTGTTCACTTGCCGTTTTGTTTTTCAGCTGTATTGTTCAGAGCTCATCAAAGGGAGGAACATTTAATAATAATAATAATGAAAAACACAATGTTGATAAATGAAACTGAAATTTAACTCAGAAAAACATTCTCGTCTGAATGGATCTACTGAATTAAGATGAACGGATTAAATTCGACTCCAGCGGAGGCGGAGCTTCACCTGTGGACCCTCACCTGTGCATGGAGGGCGGGGCGCACCCAGGCCCCGCCCCCCTCAGCGTCGGGGCCGTCGGGGGCCTGCAGGTGTCGGCCGAAGCGCGGCAACGGGACGGTGGGCCGACTGTCCGGCAGGAACATGTTAGCCGAGACGGCCATGATGACGGCGTTGGTCACAGGACCTGAACACATAACAGGAAGTGACGTCACAGAGGGACGTCCCGGCCTATCAGGACCCAGGAGATGAAATCACTTCATTAAAGATCAGTTTATTTATCAGGCTGTCGATTGATCCTGATTGGCTGATGAATCAATTTGCTGCTTGTCAGATTATTGATCAGTCTGACGGTCAGATTAGCAGAATGAACTGAACTGGACAGACTGGTCGGAACCCAGTTCATCTTCATGCTGATCCCATTGTCCGTTTCCATGGAGACGAAGCTGCAGCAGCGTCACCTGGACCTGAAACTGCTTCCTGAGTTCTCTAAGCTGATTGGCTGCAGATTCCAGGTGTCCCGTTCTCCTGGTTCTGTTAGGGTCTAATGTTCTGAGGGGTTTCTGGGTCAGAAGCCCAAGAGTACTGGTCCTTATGGGATGGCCAACTGGATCTCCAGAGCCATCAACACGACCTCCAGCAGGAACAGAACCCCTGGTCTGCCTCTCTGATACCAGTATCCATCAGCGTCTGGTTCTGGTTCTGCTCCAGAACGGGCTGACCCGCCGCCTGACTGCAGGAAACTCCACGATTCCGATCCGGTTCACCGTCTGCCAGCGAGTCCGGTTCTGACCGGTGGGCGGGGCTTACCTTTGTGTGCCAGGCAGCGGACGCTCTGCCGGCTCTGGATGTCCCAGAGGCAGGCCGTCTCGTCCTGCGACCCGGACAGCAGCAGCGTCCCGTCCATGGACACGGAGAGGCAGGTGACAAGGCTCCTGAGGAGAACCCGGTCAGAACATCACAGGCCAGAACCGGTAGTGCTTCTTCTGTAACCATGGTTACTGGCCTGGCTCACCTGTGGCCCTTGAACACCTGGTTTCCCTCGCTGTCCGACTGGAACGACTTTTCCCGGTTCAGACTCTGCAGACAGAAACCGCAGTGAGACCTGCAAGAACTTCCAGAACCAGTCGGGTCCATTCTTGCCATCAGACAGAACCTGGCCTGACTCGGACCAAACTGGATTGAACTAGTTTTATTGGACCAGACCAAACTGGACCTACTGGTTCTAATGCAGGGGCGGCCACTGCTGGTCCTCGAGGGCCGCTGTCCTGCAGCTCTTGGACGTCTCCCTGGTCCAACACGCCTGAATCCAACAGCTGAATCAGCTCCTAAATGTTCTGCAGAGTCCTGCTAATGACCTCATTATTTGACTCAGGTGTGTTGAAGTAGAGATACATCTAAAAGTTGCAGGAGGCCCTCGAGGACCCGGAGTTCCCATCCCTGATCTAATGTGTCGCCACATGTGGACCAACCCACCAGCAGAGGGCGCCGATGTTCCTGCTGGGAATGTTCCAGTGCATGTTCCTGGGACAGTTAGTCCCGACTCAGGCTCGGACATCTTCAATATGTTGTCATGGCAACGTCTTGCATTCTTGCCCATTCAGCAATAATCAGTTCCCCTTATAATCCAGGACGGGCTTTTCCAGCAACTTTCGCCCATCGGACCTGGCACCAGAACCGAGCGCTGGACACTCGGACCCGGTGAGGAACGCATGTGAAGCTAAAATCCCATCAGAACGGTACCGGCTCAAGGGAAGGTTCTGCCTGATCAGGCCTGACTGACCCCTAGGTGACCCCTTCCTGACCTCTGCACCATCAGTCCCGTCTACAGGTGAATGTTACTTCCTGTCGGCTAACAAGAGGCGTTGCTGTGGTTTCCTCCAGGCCACCTGACTCCGCCCCCTTCCCGCCCTCAGGGTCACTCACCTGGCTGCAGAGAGACACCTGAAAAATGTTCCCGTCACATCCTCCACAGAACAGGAAGTACTCTGAGGGGTCAAAGGTTACCGACATGATCTCCACGTCAAAGAGGACGGACAGCAGCAGCTCACCCGAGGAGAGCTCCCACACCTGGACAGGCGCACAAAGGAATAATCTTGTATTTAGTGAATAATTTGAATATAAACAACATAATCTCAATTTAACACCAATAATCCAGATGTAACCCTGCCTGGGGGCGGGGCTACGCTCGGCCTCACCTTTGCAGTCTGGTCGAGCGATGACGTGGCGACTCTGGCCTGAGCTCCCATGTGACCACAGTGCAGGTCTGTGATTGGCAGAGAATGGCGGGACAGGACGTGGCGTGGTTCGGGGGCGTGGCTTAAATCCATCTGGACCACACTGAGGGACAGACACAGGTGAGACAGGAAAGTGACCCGTTAGGCAGGTGGTTCGGTGGTTATTGAGGTAACCACCAGGTGAGTTACCTGCACACGTTCCACACCAGCGCCAGGTTGTCTTTGCCCGCAGAAACAAAATGGCTGCTGTCGTCGGTGAACTTCAGACACGTGACGTCTTGATAGTGTCGACTGAGCACCGCCAGCAGCTTACCTGTGCACACCTGGAACAATCAGAGCACAGAGTATATAAACGCACTTCAAAGTCAGCAGAAGCTCATTCCTACCATGGAAACCAGTAGGCTCACCTCCCACAGGTAGACCGCCTCGGCGACTCCTGCAGCAAGGAAAGCCCCGTCAGGTGAGGCGGCGAGACAGGTGACCACACCTGGACAGACGATCTTCTGCTGCAGCTGGTCCTGCAAACACAGCAGGGTCATATGACTTTTACACCACCATCAGAAACGCCTCGGAACACGGCGGATCCGTCTGCCACAAACAGGTCCAGGGCAGAGGAGGGGTCAAGGGTAAACATCTGCTCAGAGTTGACTGAAGGCTGCAAGATTTCTGCTTGTGCACCAGGTAAGAGTGCAAGTCCAGTCCTCGAGATCCACCATCCTGCAACTTTCAGACGCATCCCTGCTCCAACACACCTGAATCAAATGAACGGCTGGTTGGAAGGCCAGTTTAGAGTGGAGCTGGTCGGTTGGAGCTTGTAAAAGTTGCAGGATGGTGGATCTCGAGGATCAATGATTTATAGGTTCCCCAACGTGTCCATTGTTCGGACACGTTGGACGGAACCATTGTTCAACGTGGAAGGAGCAACAGCAGGAAGACTTACTGGATCAGATTCACATGTTCCTATTGGACCATATTCACATGTTCTTATAGATCAGATTCACATGTTCCTATTGAATCAGAGAATCATCAGGTTCGGTTTCTGTCTGAACTCCTCTCGTGAAACAATCTTCTGGTACCGGGTTGGACTCTTCGGTGTCTGTCGGGATTCTGAGTTTTTGCGCTGTATGAGGCTCGATGTTCGGTGTGCTGGTCCGGGAACGCTTAGCCGGGCTGTTCGGCTCGGTTCGGCTCGGTTCGGTTCGGCTCGGCTCTGCTCGGCTCTGTTCGGCCGGGTCCTTACCTTCCTCTGGATCTCCCACACATTGATGAAGTTCTTCCCCAGCTGCGCGCTGAGCAGAAACTCTCCCCGCAGGACGGCGAGGCTCCGGGCCGCAGAGTTGCCTCCCCGGTAGGACAGCAGGCTGGAGCCGCTGTGAAGGTCGAACACGGTGCAGTTCCAGAGCTGGGAGCCCGAATCGCTGCTGATTACTACCTCCAGAGGAGCCGCCATGTTGGCTTCAGCGAGACAACAAGAAGGGAGACTCTTCTTTTTTATTTTTAATGGTGGGTGCCATCTGACGTTAGGGTGCTTTATCGCCCCCTGCTGTGCTGGAGTGTGAACCAGAGCATTTCGCCCAGTCTAAATTCTTGAATATAATCTTGTTTCTTTCAGAAATGTTATAACTGCTTTGTTTAGCGTATTGTGTTCAACTAATATCTTATTCATTCTTCAATGTTTTCTGTATATGAAATAAATGATGACGTTTAGTTCCTTCCTCCCAGTTGTTGCCATTCATATTTAACTTTGCTGTTAATAATGGATTTTATTACAGATTTATAATATGCTATTTCCATAATTCTACTTTGTTTTAAAGACATCTTAGCTCAATGATCTGCCATATTGTTTAATCATCGAAAATATGATTCAACAATGTAATAATTCTTATTTTTTGTTATATGAATTATTACAATTTTTGTCCTAAAAATACCATCAGTTGCTCTTAATTTTAGACTTTAGTTTTTCTGACTGTAATTTTTAAATATGAAATTATTTAAATTTACTCAGTACTTCAGTAAACTTTTTACAAAATACTTTCTTTACCCTTATTTAACTATTTCATGGATGGATATTTTTTTCTTTTCATTGAGGAAAAATTTGTCAAAGTATTTCTTCCCCTCCAGTTTTTGTTCTCTGTTTTGCTCCAACATGTGGAAATGATTTGAATCTCAGATGTGATCAGAACCTGCAGCAGTTTGAACAGTTGGACTTTCTCCAACACTCCAGAACCGAGCCTTGCTGCTGGTCCTGGTTCTGCTTCAGCTGACGATTGACAGGACGGTCCCGACCTTTACCCTTTACTCTAACCTCAGCTCATCAGAACCTCAGTGATGGGCTCAGAAAGGTACGGTCCGGTTTCAGATGTCTCCCTCTCCAGCCAGGCTGAATCAAATGATTGCATGACTTCATGCACATGTCTGCAGGTGAGCAGCAGCGCGGAGCCGGTTGGAGGCGGCTAGTCTACAGGAACTGAGCTCTAAATGAAACTGAAGCTGTTGAACCAGGAAGTTCCAACGACACTGTGATCAGCACACAAGTTTGTATTTCTGCCCATATACCTGACCTCTAACCTGACCCCTGTCCCCAAACAAAAAGGTCAGAAGGTTAGTAAATATGACAGTAAATTGTAGAACTTCTACAAGAAGAATAGATCTACAAGAACACACACACGCAGATGCTGAGGTTAACACTCTGTGTCTGATCAAGTTAATTAATCCTGAATAGCTGCTTTGTTTAATCCGGTTTCCTCTCACTGTGACCAATCAGGGGTGCTGATGTCATCCCCTCCCCTCCCCCACAAAGCCGTGTGTGTGTGTGTGTGTGCTCTGTTATTGTAGCAGCATCAGTGTGAGGAAGAAACTCGTATGAAGCGTCTTTGTTTTCCTTTGAGGGGTGACCACAACCTGCTGACCCCTGACACACACTCTGGGTGAGTCTCACACACACACGTGAGTAAAAGTATGACTTGAGTTATCATCTGAGCGCGATCAGGGTTTACCGTGATGTTGAGCCTGTGATTAATGAATGTCTGGAACAGGAAGCTGCTCAGGTCAACATGGAGTCTGGTTCAAGCTGGCAAAACATTTTCCCTGCAAACTTGCTTCATGTTGTCAACACAGAAGTTCTCCGGCCAACTACAAGACAATGAGGACAATAAGACCAGCGTCCCGCCAAGACAGCGGCAGGACGGCCTGAAGGCCCCTAACCAACCAATAAGCTGCTGGTCCCAGTTTCCTCCAGTAAAACCTACTGGGAGCCAAACGGCTCGTCACAGTCGCTGCAGAGTTTCTTCATTTCTCTGCAACTCTGAGCAAACACGTCTTGCATTTCTCTTCTGAGTATCTAAGAGGCAGACTGTGCTTCATCAGAACCGGCTGGTTCTGGTCCAGAACTGCCTCCACCCCCAGGATTCATAAAGGTTGTCAGTGCATGTATTGGTTTAGACATCTGAATTTGTTTGTGCTCCAGGATTTAGTGCAGAAGCTGATATCAAACTTCTGATGGAAACAGTCTGGATGAATCTCTGCTGCAGAATCTTAGGCTGACCTCTGACCTCTGACCTGACCCTCCAGAGTCACATAAAGCTGGTTCCACAGTGAGCCTTCTAGCTGCTGCAGAACATTTCCAGAACCAGAGACTACAGTCAGAGAAACTTTGATTCCTGCAGCATCTGATGACAAACCAGAACCTGCTGCTGGAGTTCTGACCAGAACCAGGAGGATAGAGACACTGCCCGGTTCTACAGGGCCCGGTTCTACAGGGCCCGGTTCTACAGGGCCCGGTTCTACAGGGCTCGGTTCTACAGGGCCCGGTTCTACAGGGCCCGGTTCTACAGGGCCCGGTTCTACAGGGCTCGGTTCTACAGGGCCGGTTCTACAGGGCTCTGTTCTACTAGTAGTTTATAAATCACTGAAAGATTAAAGATCTGCTGCTGGATCAACCTGCTGGTTCTGGTTCTGGTTCTGTTCTGTATCAGAACCAGAACAAAAATGGAGAAGCAGCACTCAGCTTCTATTCACCACAGATCTGGAATAAACTTCCTGAAAACTGCAAAACAGCCCAAACACTGAGTTCCTTGAGTAAACCAGCTGGTTGCAGCTGATTTTGAAACATAATCAATGAAACATTGATCAATAATCTGAAGCATATTCAGTCAATATGTGAAAACGTCACGCATCAGTTATTCACTGCGTTCTACGTCTGTTGTTCTATGTTTTTGTGATGTAAAACACTCAAACTGCCAAATAAACTTCACTTGCCTGGAACCACGGGAACCAAAGCGGTTGTTCCTCGCTGGCCTCTCACCTGTCCTCTGTCTTCAGGTCGGGGGGCGGGGCCTCGCTGCCTGGACAGCTGAGCAACCTGTCCACTGGGTGGTGCCGGTCGGCGTCTCCAACTCGCCGCCTACGGTTCGAGGATGAGACGGAGACGGAGGCGGAGTCTCGTTACCGGGAGCGACAGCAGGGGACAGGTGTCCAGGTGTCCAAACCGGACCTGAACCAGCTCAACATGAGAGGAAGACCAGCGATGGCAGCGGTGATGTCTGGAGCCCAGCTGGACCGTCGCCTCACTCTGTGTCCACCTGTAGCCAAGGTAAGGGGGCGGGACCTGAACAGACCCCTCCTCCATGTGCGGACGGAAGTGCTCAAAGACTCTTACATCGGCTGCATCTCACCTGCTGACTCAGGTGAGGGAGGGGGTGTGGCTCTCAGCAGAGCTGATAAAAGAGGGACAAACCAGGTGACAGCTTCACAAGCCCCGCCCACTGTGGAAACACCTGCCAACCCCTATGCCTTGTACCCGGTGGGCACGCCGTCGCCCCAGCCGCCTACCTGCCACCATCTTGATCATAACCGTCCTTCCCCTTTGGCCCCCCTAGCTGTGACATCACTGACAGCGTCACAGAATGGAGGACTTCATAATACAATGATGGGAAACCAGCAAGAGAAGAAGAAATCCTCTGATCCGCCGCCTGCCTCAGAACTGAAGAAAAGGAAGGACTGCTTGTCCTCAGGTAAGAACAGGACTCACCTGTCGACCAGGTGGAATCACCTGGACCCTCAACCAGAACGAATTCCCACCTGGTCAAGTGTCCAGGTGGTCAGGCAGAGAAAGAGGAAAAGCTGTTCGTTGACTGGTGGCTAATTGTTGCTGGCTAACTGTTGCTGGGTAATTGTTGGTGGCTAATTGTTGCTGGCTAATTGTTGGTGGCTAATTGTTGGTGGCTAATTGTTGGTGGCTAACTGTTGCTGGGTAACTGTTGCTGGCTGAATGTTGTTAGAGAAGATAAATTTCAATGCATTTTACAATATTTATAAAAAACATAAACATTAATTGATGACATCACGTTTCTGGTGCACAGCTGAAGACAAAGCCCCGCCCACCTTAGGTATCCAAGACGGACACCGCAGACATCCAATCAGAGAAGAGCTCCACAGTGCTGTTTCACTTCCTGGGCGGTGAGTTTAAACCCTGACTGATGACATCATTAAACCTGACTGATGACATCATCATTGCTATGTGACCCAGTGTTGCATCCCCAAGGCAGTGTAAGGGTGTTGGGGTTCAGGGGGAGACAAAACCAGGAGGGTATAGTTACTTTCATTCTTGAAAAATAATCGAAACTAATCTTAAGTGTGAAGGTGAGAATCTGGGAGAAAAGAAAGAGCAACAACAAAATCCAGGGTTTCTGGCAAAAGACAATCCTCATCCAATCACCACAAAGCTGCAGCCCACATGCTGCCCTGTTGGTCAAGAGGCACTGAACTCGGTTCCCCGTGTCGCATTAACTCTGCTAATCAAGCAGCTGTTCCTGCTGAAGCTTCCTGGGTGTCTGTGTTGACAGACCAGAGTTCTGTGTCCTTCAGACACTCGTTCATGTTGCGTAGCATGTGCCAAGTCTCCACTTCCTGGTTTAGCCCCGCCCCCTTCTGGGTCCTATTTCCTTACTTCTGCTAAACCGGGATGCAGGCAGATTTTGGTGAAGTATATTACCCACAATTCTTTGCTGCATATGTTGTTTTGAATAAAAAGGTGGAAATATAGTTACAAAAAAATGTAAAGTATTGGAATAATTGTTGTTTTACTCAACTGTACATTTGTGAATACTATCAAAATTTGTTTAGTATTCAGCAATTCAAAACAAAGCACATCTGAACGACCAAATATCTCCTGGAAGAAAAATGTGTGCTGTATACTAAAATCAATTGCTTGAAAATGCCTGAATGGTGACCGGTCGGCCATTTTGGATGCGGAGGCAAATTGTCCCTATTCTCACATTTTTACTGCTTGTAACCTCGAACCCTGATGTGCTCTTCAACTGAGTCCACACTTCATAGAGGGCACAGGGCCAGTTCTGGGGCCGGACTCAGCCTGAGTCACCAGAACCTGCAGCTGCTCTGGTGGTTCTGCAGAACCAGCTGACGTTTGAACTCTGATTGGTTCATCTAAAACTGAAACTGTGGTTTAAATATTTAACGTTGAGGAATCTGATTCAGGCTGGTTCTAACTTGCTCTTCATAACCGGCCTTTAAACTGCCAACCAATCAGGAGCAACTTTGATAAAGTTAAATTAACTGACAACAAGGAAAACATTCATTGTCAATATTGCAGATAAAGGCAAAAACAAATTTATTTTTGTAGTGAAAGAAATGTCTATCTAATGAATCCATCTCCAGTGTTCTGATCTCTGATCAGTTTCTCTTCTCTTGCTTTCTTCAAATTCAGTAGAGATGGACCCTCTCGTCTCTCGCTGCATCACCTTTTGTCCTCGCTCAAACTGAGCAAGACTCGAACCGGCAGCCTTGACCGATTTCCCAGTGACAGCAGGAAGTCCTGCAGCCTGTGGAAGAAATCTCCTTCTGCTCAGTCTCTCTGTGTGGGAACATTTTCTGTTTTAGATCTTGATTTTTAAATACTAGACATTTCTTTTGCTGAGTGGTTCTGCTGTCTATCCTACAGGGGGCGCTGGGCTGCAAATGAAGAAGTCGTCATCAGTGCAGAGTCTTGGTTCTGAGGAGAGCAAGAACTGCAGCGTAGATTACGGACCCACTGATAAGCAGTAAAACAGCCGCTGGTGTCACCTGACTACCGTCCCACCCAATCAGAGCTCAGTGTCTGTCCGTCAGGCTTCTCCATCCAAGTCTGAGGTCAGAGGTCATCGGCCAGCACCACTTAGGGAGATCGGTCGGTCGTTCGGGTTGTTCAGGTCTGTTCTGATGGCCGGGTTCTGTTGGAAATTAGTCAACCATCAGATCAGAGTTTTGGAAAAAGGCGAGCTACAGGGCAGAGTGAGCGTCCAAACTGGAAACCAGTGAAACCAGTTTGCAGTGATGAATGTAACTAATGGAATTATTGGCACCTGATTTTGTTTTGAACAGTTTTTAGTCAGTTCAGCTTTCTGAGCTATCAAAAGTCCTAGCTTCTTCCAAACCTTGGACATGCGCATTGGATCCACCAGCTGTTGCTAACGGGGCGGCGGCAGGAGTTAGCCATGCAGTCGGTGGATCGCCGGCTCGATTCCCGGCCCTCGTTGTTTGTGTCCTTGGGCAAGACACTTCAGTCACCTGGCCTGCTAGCATGAAATGGTAGCTTTGCTTGTCTGTCGCCTTTGCAATATAAAGGGCATTTTAAATGCCCTTTATAAAATTGACTCTTATTAATTGCTGCTTGATAGTCTGAAGGAGCTCAGTGGGGGAGGATCAGCTCCCCGAAGCGGGGATAGCTTCACCCAGGCAGCTAAATAGTTGCCGTGGAGATTTTAGGATTTCTCTGATATGGAAGATTCAAAGCAATACTCCAGGTTTCTTTTTGATGAGGAAAAAACATAAAAACATGAGGGAAAGATCACAAAGTCAATACTGGCCCTTTAAATTCCACATTTGGGTTAAATGGGTCCTTCGTGAGATGAAGGGTTGGGATAATCTGAGCGGTGAAACCTTCATCTACGGCCTGAAGTTCCAGGTGTGTACTCAAGAAATGGGAGATGTCGGCAGTGAGCAGCGGTACGTCGCCCTCTGTCTGTCGAAGACAAGATCCTGAAGGTGAGTCTGTATCCTCAGACACAAACTGCCTCCGTACTCTGACTGCTCGGCGGTTCCAGGACGGCTTCCTGCCACATTGGAGTCTTCTGGTCACAACCACAAACAAGAGCGGTTCTTTGAAGGAGTCACTTTAATTCAGTGAAGAGGCCAGTGAAGCAGCTTAAGGGAAAACCAGCTAATCCCTGCTGTTCAGTTACTGGGATGATTCAATGGTCATTAAACTGGATTAAATAAAATTGTATGTTTGACTCCTTGTGTGTTTTAAGTGTCTGTATTCACACAAAGTTAAAGGTATGAAACATATTTTCCCCTCTTAAGTTCCTGCTTCAAGTTTTCAAAATGTTGAAATGAATGGCGTCTCATTCCTGGTTCCTCTGGCAGCAGAAACACCGTCTGCTTCCACATTCACGTTTCAGCTTCTTTTCAACGAACCCGACGTCAGCGAAACCACCAGGAAGGTTCTGATCCAGCTGGTTCAGTCATCAAGCCCTGTTAGCATGCTACACTAAAGTCTAGCCCTATTAGCAAGCTTTGCTAAGGTCTAGCTCTCTTAGCATGATATGCTAAGATCTAGCCCTGTTAGTGGAGTTATGGTAACACCGAGCCCTGTTAGCATGCTACGATAAGGCCTAGCCCTGTTAGCGGAACTTTTGCCAATGCTTAAATTTAAAGAACCCTAATTTGGCATGAACTGAGTGTATATGAAGCTATGAGGACTTTCTAGGAATGTGCGATATCAAGGTATAGAAACGATAGAAATTTGTCTGATGATATAGATCTGCAGTCAGCCGGCTAACTGCGGTAAAGCTTGTTGATGACGAAACCAGTTACATCGATTGGCATTTCCATTTCCAGGTGACATTTTCACACGCTTGTTCAGAGATCTCATCTAAGGGAACGATGGACACAATGGAAGCTCAAATGTGTTTTGGCGGATTTGTTCTACTTTTTTGCAACTGCATTCTCATCAGACACACACACTAACCCAACCCCCTAGTGGTCCACGCGCTGTATGAAAGAATGAATAATGATTGGCCGAAACCATGTGATCGGGACTTTCACTCAGCAGAAATGAAGAGAATTGCTCCTTTAATAAAGCTTTCATTAAGATGCTTTAATAAAGTTCATCAGTCAGAAATGAAATGTTTCATTCAAGCTGCACCAGTCACACCTGATGTGTAAAGCCATGATTTTCTGCTTCTTGATCAGCTGTTCTCATAAAGATAGCTCATTTATTAGATTTCCTGTTGCTCCTTCAGAATAAGAGTCTCTCAGAAGCTGCTGCTACCTTTGAGCTGACAGTTTACCATAGAGCGAGAGGCTTTTATTGTGAAGGAGCAGCAGGAAGTGTGGTTGAGGAGTCAAATCTAAATCCTAAACAATTTCAATAATCTGAATTCAAACATCAACATGTGGCTTAAATAAAACTTTTTAACAAACTACAAGTTTTCAGTAAACAAAACACAAACAAAACTTAGTGTTTTTAAGTGAGTTCAACCAAATTAACCAGTTAAAGTGAACCAGTTTAAACTGATCCAGTTCAGAATGAGGTTTGTTTTGGTCCTGGAGAAAATAAAATTGATGTTTGGGTCAGGGTTCTGGTTCTGGACAACCAGACTTCTGGTTCTCTAAGAAACTTTATTGAAAGAATAGTGTTTCTTGATATTTTTACATGTTGTGAAACTGAAAACCGTTTAGTCTAAAGGTAGAGCAGATTTCACTTTCTGGGTCCAGTCCACCAGAACGTCCAGAACTAGGGGTGCACTGATTTATCGGCCAGCCGATTTATTGGTGATTTCCTTCGTTTTGGGAGATCAATGATCGAACGATCTGATCTACATCAGGAAAGCTCTAAAAATCAGCCACTGTCCTCTGCTGAGGTTGGAGTGTTAGCCCCGCCCACCAGGCTAGCCCCGCCCACCAGGTCTTGTCTGTATGTCTGCAGTAACTACCACCCCTCTGTTACCCAAATAAATTATTCATTTTATTCATGGCCATTTCAGACAAAGTCGGAATTGGCAGCTCAGGCCTTTTAAAGATCGATTATCAGCCACAAACTGCAATCGGTGCACTCCTATCCAGAACTTCCAGAACCGGCCCATGTTTCTCCTGCTGCAGTCAGGAGCCAATCAGATTGAAGCTCAAATGGGTCAAAGTGGTTCTGAGTGAACAGAATGGACCCAGGTTCTGCTGAGTCACCAGGTCCATGTTGGACAGGAACTGGTTAGACTGGTTAAACTGGTTGGTTTTAGAGTTATGCTAGGTACTTTCAGAATATTAAATAAAAAAACAAACTGAACAGACTTTTTTTCTCTGAAATAAAGTTAAACATGTGAAAATCACAGCAGGAACATGTCGGACCGGACCGGGTCCAGAGGGCTGGGATCAGCGGCTTGGGTTGATGTTACGCTTCAGTCAGAGGATGAAGAAGAGGATGATGACGACCAGCAGGATCAGCAGCAACACTCCAATCGCACACCACTGGCGGCGATCTGAGGAGAAACCAACCAATCACTGATCAGATAGATGAACACGCCCCTAAAACACACAGCTCTGTCCAATCAGAGCTCAGAATCACTGAATTTTACCCAATCAGAGCCCAGACTGAGCTTCTGAATGAGTGATGTGTTGCTGGGCAGATTACCGCTGTTCATGTGTGAGACTTTAGCGAGTTTCTTCATGACGCTGTCCAGGCGGGACTGAGTGCTGTCCATCTCATGTCCAAAGTCATCCAACATCCTGAGGGAAAGCAGACAAGACTTAGCAACCGGACTGGACCAGAACTGGACCAGAACTGAGGTTGTTGTAAACCATTATTTTAGTAATAAAAAATATAAAGGGTTAGGGTAAATAAAATATTGGTAAATCTAACATAACAGCAGAGTTCCTGTCAGATATCAACATCAGGCCAAGATTTTATATTTGAGCTACCCTAACAATAACTTTTCTGTAGTTTAGAAAATTAACATGCAACAATAACGGCTCACTTTCTAATTTAACCTGAAGAAAAGTTATACAAAAATCTGAAATTACATTCAATTTAATAATAAAGAGGAAGGCTCACAAATACGCTTATAAAATATGTCTATAGTGCTGGTATCCTTTTTTTTTTTAACTCCAGTCTTTAGTTTTTGATTCATCTTCATTCAGTTTAATAGTTGAACTCTGACCTTGCCCAGACATTTATAGCTTTGTGTTCATGTTAGCGACGGGATTTGACTCCTGCATTCATCACGCAAACATCTCCCAGCTACGTGCCGCCATGATGCGCTCCGCCACCCATTTGTTGAGACCGGGATGATATGAAATGTATTTTGCGTTTCATCCAAAAGCTACACTTACATTAAGAATCAACTACACACAGCTGCCGGCCATGTCCAGTCTATTCACTCACCTGTGTAGATGCTCCGCCAGCAGGCAGCAGCTCCGGGAGGAGAAAAGCTGCCGTACTCCAGGCACTTGTTAGACCCCCAAAACATTATCATGAATGAAGAAAATCCTCCCAGACCGAACTTGAAAACTGGACATCATGCTGCTAGCATTAGCACCTAGCAACACATCGTAGGCGGAAGTGCGCAACACAAATAAAAACGCGCCGGAACACGACGCACCAAATAATAAAACATTTACTGAAGGCAGATAAAATTTTCTTGAGGAATTTTAAGAATCGAGGAACTCGAATCGTTTGAGGAATCGTTATAGCGCTAACCGGAACCAGAACCAGAACCCAACTGGACCAGAACTGGCACTGGATTAGACCCAACTGGACCAGTTGGTAGTTCCACAGACAGAACTGAGTTCTTACCCAGCCTGCTCGTCCAGCTCCAGGCCGATCCGCTCCGACATGTTCTTCAGAACCCCAATGGTTCCAGAGACCCGCTCCAGCTGCTCGTCCTGCTGCTCCGCGATCAGCTGCAACACAGAGCGGCGGGTCAGAACTGGAACCAGTGTCTGTGGTTCTGGAACTGGCGACCAGAACCACAGCAGCAGGTTCTGGTACCTGTTGCTGTGTCTGCTGCTCGCCGATGAACTGGGTGTTGGCGCTCTGCGACCGGCGGTCCGGCGGGTTGCACTGATCAGAACCAGGCTGCCAGATGGGATCTTGGGCGTCTCCCAGGAGAACCTGCAAAACCGAACAGAACCAGAACCCGTTCAGATTTCTATAAAGAAGAGACTCGACCAATCAGAGAGCTCCAAATCAGTCACAGTAGCTGATTGGCTGTTGAGGGCCTCTACCTGTTTGCCGTGTCTGTCAGCAGAACCAGAACCAGCTGCTGAACCCGACATCTGTTCTTTCATGTCCTGTTAAACAGAGAATCAGCTGAGTACCGGGTGGAACCAGCTCCAAGGACCCAGTAGGGGAAGGTCAGACCTACCTGGACGGTGCGGCGGGTGCCAGTGATGAAGGCCTTCCTCTTGGTCAGCTCGGCGGCATCCAGGTGGAACTTCCTGGGGTTGGACTCCACGATGCATTCAGGGACGTCAAGGAGAACGAAGACATGGGACGGGGGACTCGGAGACAGACTGGAGGCCAAGGATACTGATGGTCTCGTCCAGATCCTCCAAGTCCCACTCGATGGACCGCAGGCCGTTCCGCAGCTCATTGGTCGTCCAATCCGCTTCCTCCCTGGAGGCTCCGCCCATTTCCTGCTGCAGCTCCACCCAGCGGCGATGGAGACTCTGGGCAGCGTGGACAGCCTTCTCCACTTCCCTGCACACACGGAACCAGAACCGAGTCAGAGCCAGAACCAGAACCGGGTTTTCGTTTCCCTTTGGGATCAGTAACGTATTCGTGAACAAGACTCATTCGGTCCAACTGGACCTCTGGCGTGTCGGTAGTACCTGCAGGTAGGGTTACCTGCTCAGGTGTGTCAAGGAGGGTCAGTTAGAGCAGATTACCAGGCTAACCAGCTGCGGGCTCAGGTCACGTGCTCATCACGTGACCCTCTGTTGTGTGTTGAACATCAAGTCCAGTTTCAGATATTTTATTTTCCCTCTGAACCTGAGCGCCGCCATGACACCTCGCTGCATTTCTGTTGCTTCTATTCCAGATTAGCAGTTGATGCTCCTCAACCAGCTGAACCGGTTAAACTGGTCAGACTGGTGCCGGTCTGGGTTCTAGTCTGACCAGTTTAACCGGTAACAAGGGGTTCTGGCTCGGCTCGGGTTCGGTTTCATGCTAGCTGCTGTGGCTGCGGAAGTTCTGACCCTTTAACGACGAAGAACGGGTCTTCCATAGACATGGTGCCGGTTCTGGTTCACTCCATCCCGAAGACGATCCACCGATTCGGCTTGGTTCTGATTACTGCCCAGTTCTGGTCACCGGGGCAGCGCAGCTAACTGCCCTTTGTTTACATGTAGCAACGGAAACCACGCAGTGACGTCACTTCCCAGTGAACAAACCAGGCAGAGCCGCCCCCTAGTGGTGGACTGGAGATGGAACGAAAAACCTGAACAAGTTCATTTTAAGTTAAACGTTTCAGTAGCACTGCGACAGACTGGCGACCTGTCCAGGTGACCCCGCCTCTCGCCCGGAACGCAGCTGGAGAGGAACCAGCAACTCCCGACCCCGTTAGGGAGAAGGGTGACGGAAAATGGATGGATGGATGGTTTCAGTAGCAGAGCTGTGAGGAACGAATCACCTTCAGGAACTCTCTGGTCCTGATCCAGACCCTCTGGTTCCGCTCGAGGAGATGCAGATACCTAAAAATGATTCACACATGAACAAACAACATCTTTGATATTCGAGAAAATAACAGATCAATATAAAATGTGATGTCACACATTCCAACAGGGGGGCAGTGATGGATCTACAAGCAGTTTGGTTCAGTTCAATTCAAGTCAGTTCAGTTCTTTTATTCAGCACCAATTCACACGTGATGTTGTCTCAAGGCACTTAACAAGAAAATTCTTTAAATTTAATCACACATCCATTCTGACTGGACCTGGTTATCAAACAGTGCACTAAGCTAAGTGAATTATTCAGATTACTTTAGAAAGTTTCTATCTGCAGATTGCATCGAGTCATTGACCTGCAGCATTACTCCTCCTGACCAGCACAGGACAATGGTGGAGAGAAAAGCCCCCCTTATGGAACCTCCAGCAGAACCAGAGCAGGAACCGGGTCAGTACCAGAGGGCGTCTGGAGGTTAGAGAACACAGAGCGGAAAAACTGAGCCAGGAGAACTTTCTATGTTACAGTAAAAAGTTCATATCAAGAGAGGGAGAACGACTAAATAATATTAGCCGATGGCCCACCTCCTGGAAGTAACCACAGCCAATCAGATTGCCAGAACAGGTGTTGCTTATCCAACCTGAAAGGAAAAGCAGGAGGCTGAGGATCACATGGCAACAACTAATTCATAATTCAAATAAATGAGAAAATACTTTATTGATTCAAAAGAAAAACTAAATGTTGTCGTAACTCATATCGTTCCAGCATCTTCCAACATTGTTGTAGATCTCCTGTAGCAGTTAGGGTCGAAATTAATTGGAAGATGCCTCTGACAGTGTCATGAAAGCTCAGCAGAGACGGTAATCCACAGCAACACATGCTGGATAACTCCATCAGCTATTGGCATGTTCTGCTAATCCACCTCCTTTGCTTTTGCTGTTCCTCTGTAGATCTCTGTCCTTATGGTGAATGAACAAATCCATAAAGTCGGCTGTTTGTTTCTGGAGCCCTTTACATTATTGTACAGCCAAGGATAAACAGCCCTGAGCATCATCTAACCCTATAAGCTGCAACACAGACCTCTACAGGAGATCCTTCATGCCCACAAACATCACCATCTACAAAGACTTTTTGATGAAACTTATGCACTACAATAACACTTAATTTCTCTTTGAGATTCATAAACTTTGATTTAAATTAATTCCAACTAAATTGAATGTTTGAAATGCTATGTTTAGTTTTAAAAAATAAAACTTGTCACTTTAACTCATTAACTGCTGTATGCTAATGTCAAAGTATTTTATACACCAAATTTATAAACAATAGCTGCTGACCACGGTAACACCAGGAATAGGTGAGTTTTTAGATAAATTTTTAAATAAGATATTTTAAAACTGTAGTTTCACTGCCTGTCCAGCAGAGGGCAACAGCTTTCTGCTCGCTCCCATTCACAAACAGAGGAAGCTGTATTCTCGCGAGACTCCGTTTCTTTGTGTTGAGAGGAGCGTGTCAATCTGCAGATTTTAAACTTCGTGTCTAAACTAAGCGAACCATCGGTCTAATCTGAGCCGAACCTGTCTACTTCTGGGTCTTATTCTGATTCACCTGCGCCTCCTGTCCAGGTGAGCTCTATCAGTGAACCTGTTAGCTCCCGCCGTTAGCTTGTTAGCGCTCTTTTAGCTCCGCGTGCTCAGTTTGAGTCCTCTCACCTGCTAACGTCAGAACCGTTTCGGTCCGTTTTGGCTCGGTTCGGTCATTGTTAACCTTGTACAGCAGGGGTTTAAGGTCTTTAGAACCGAAACTGGTTCTGTTTAGAAATGGATGACGTCATAATCCGTCAAATGGCGGCTCGGTTCGAACCTAATTAGAATCAGAGATGAGTGACTTTGTTCCCGGGCAGAGAAAGGGTTAGGGATCCACGGGGATCCGGATCAGTTGTGAGGAACCTAATGATTGCAGCTGAAAGTCAGAGGTCAGATTAAGTGGTTGGGGGTGATAAGATAGAACAACAGGGGCGGGAACCTCCACTGGTCCAGAGGCAGCCATGTTGGTGGGGTCATGTGATCTAAATGTTCCGAAACTGACCAATTAGCTTCTTTTTCCAGACACAGTAAAACCAGCTGACCTGTTTCCATGGCAGTGAGACGAGGACACATCAGGTACCTGAAGGTGAGCCCACCACTGATGACACCTGCCAAACGTTTCCATGGCAACAAGGATGCGGCAGGTTCCCTAAAACCTGCTGCTTCAGGATGTTGGGGAACATTTGGAGTTTTATCCTCCATCAACTGGTTCTGTTAGAACCCTGCAAAGTACCGATCTGTACCGGCTCCATCTAAGCCAATTTAGCTGATCTCATTATTATTTGGACTGTTTTATAATCGTGCCTCCTGATTGGCTGGTCCTTTACCTCAGAGTCTCATTATTTCAGCTGATTTAAATCTCAGAACCAAAACAGAACCAGTTCAGTCCCAGAACTACTAGCTGGATCCTGGTTCTGACACCAGGCTGTATCAAGCTTAGCATTATGACCTTTGACCCTACTTGTGTGTGTTCAGGTGTGTGAGGTCCAGCCGACTCAAGGTGAAGTCAGAGACACTCAGATTTCCTCCAAAGGAGCATCTGTAAAGGTAAGCACCGCTTTATGATTGGCTCCTTCTGGCTGCTCTCTGATTGGCCGTTATGTCATCACCTGATACGTTTCCCCACCTGTGTCTCAGGAGCTGTACGACAACGGTTTCACCGAGACAATGATGGAGGAGGATGACGACTCGCGGACCAACCTGATCGTCAACTACCTGCCGCAGAGCATGAGCCAGGACGAGCTGCGCAGCCTGTTCAGCAGCGTGGGCGAGGTCGAGTCGGCGAAGCTGATCCGTGACAAGGTGGCAGGTAACGCTGGCGCCGCTGGCTAGGGCCGCAGTACCTCTGCCGAACACTAGGGTTATCAACCATGATTTATGATTTTAATGTAGGGATGATGATTAAAATCGACCCAGTTCTGTGTAAACGCACTGGTTCTGTGTGAAAACTAAGCCCCGCCCCTCACACGTTTAGGATTCAACAAGAAAACGGAGGGGGTGTGGCCAGATGGAGAGGCGTGGCCTGGTTCAGGGCTGAGGTCAGAATGCGGAGGCCCTTAGCCGCGCCCTGCTTCTATATTTAACTTTTTATCCAAACCAAGAAAGAACAAATCTGGAAATGTTTTTATGTGTTCGGAGAGATTTATGGCAACCTTCTCAGCAGCCATGCAGCTGCCACACGTTAGGGATCAGTGCATGTTGCTGATCGATCACACATTGATAAAGCAGGGTTATTGATCACGTATAGTCGGCGGGGGGCGTGGCTGAGTGATAGAAGTTGGAACGGTTTAAACCAATAGAATCGAACTGCAGAGGCACTGTTTCACCTGAAGGGGGCAACACTGAGATGGTTTTTCTCAAAATAATGCAGAACTCAACAAATTTTCACAAAAATGTCAAAATTAGCTTAGAAATGTGAAGATCAAACCCTAAATAACATAATAATATCTCAGCAAAACCAGATGATTTGTTAAATGTTCTGCTCCAGCAGTTCTCCCAGTATGTGGACCAGTACTGGGACCCATCAGCCTCTCCATAGGAAGCGTTAATCCTGCTCTGCTTCTGACCCAGTTTATTCAGTAGAACCAGTGGTTCTGTGTCTCCGGTTCTTTTTCTCAGCTGTTTTTTTTTATTTATTGACTTTGTGATTGTTTCTTTTTTTCTTTTTCTCAGCTGTTTTTTTTTATTTTTGCTGTTGAATTTGTAATGTTTGTTGTTTTTGCTGCGGCGCTGGCAGGTTATCGGTTTTCTGGTTCTGCTGGACTCTATCGGGCGGAACCAGTTCTGTTTACATTCAGAACTTTGTTTTTTATTTTTTTATCTTTGTAAAAATGTTTTGATGTCTTTATTTTTTTCAGGATTTGTAAAATTTTCTGAAAAATGTTTGAGAAATGTTTTTGTTCTGAACAAGTTGAGAAAACCGAGCAGTAATGGTTCTGTCTGAACCCGACCCAGCTCAGGTCCAAACTCCAGCAGAAAGTTCTTCACCTGATTGGATGCTTCCCTGGTCACCGGGTCAAAGCTCTGACGACTGAACCCGGTCATGGTTCTGGTTGGCGCAGGAAAAAGTATTCACACATCAGGATTCTGATGGGTTGGTGGCGCCGCTTCCCCTCCATGAGGCGGGCACAGCTCACAGTTTGGGGACCGGGCCCGGTTCTTCTCCTATGGTTCAGACATCGTCTCGGGTTTTCAGACTTTCTTGAGTGTTTCCAGCTTAAAATGATCACTTACGCAAAAACAGCAAAAGTCCTTGCAGCTTAAACACCAATGGAGAAATGTTTCTGTGGAACCATTTCACCAACTGGGTCTGTTGACCTCAGACCTGATCGGCCCTGCGGCTGATTAGTCTCCGTCTACCTGACTAAAACACCTCACCTGCATCCGGGCGCTGCGGCCGTTCTCTCAGGTCAAAATCTGTGTATTGTGATTTTAGTCTCATATATTTTCTTAGGCTGCGTTCACTCTGCAGTTCTGATATTTTTGACATAATGAGACCTGTATTTGATCTTTTTATGACAGTCTGAACAACACAGGTCAGATTATTTCGAATGCGACCCACATCCGACACGCATCTAATTCAAATGCGACCTAACATCCAGGTCGCATTAATCCGACCTGAATGTCACTGATATTTGACAAATGTCCCTATTTTGTCTCCTGATACGCACAAGCTGGAATAAAAACAACTATGACTGACTGTAATGAGGATTAAGTTGTTAATTTACTGCTCTGGTCGGACAACAACTTCAAATGTGTGAGCTATGCTCCACCGTTAGCATCCATCTTTACTTCCACAAACACTGAAGACTTTTTTATGGCGATTGGCAGCACACTGAGAAAGCTGATGTCATTGCGCCCTCTACTGCGCTTTCAGGTCCTTTTCCTGTTCACACTGGAAAACACATACAGGTCACATTTATTTGGAAGGGTGAACAGCCATGCTGTTGGGTCACTTCAGGCTGCAGTGTGAACGCAGCCTGAGTTTCCTCAAAGTTCTGGGAGGTCGATGTTAACTCTTTGCTCTCCTGCATGTTCTTGTTTTTATTTGATTTTTGAATAGAGAATATGGTTCCCCTTCCGTCACCATGGGAACCACAGGCTCGCCTGTCCCCGTAACCATAGCTACTATACATTCTCCTGTTGGCATAGTAACTGAAACCCTCCTGTTCAGATCAGATAAAAAAGGTTATAAACAGCGCCTTCTGACCAATGAGCTGTCAGAACCTGACCTGTTCAGACAGAAGCATCCAATCAGAACCGTCCTGCTGGGTCAGAACCAATGCTAGTTAATAACCAGTAGCTAAGAAGCAGCTAACCAGTAGTTAACTACAAGCTAGACTTACTAGATGAGACTAGACTTACTTTATTGTCACTGCTCAAAGAAACATAAGTAAAATTGGCAATGAGATATCAGTGCTTGGGCACCGGAGCAAACACAGAAACACAAGTGTGCCTATAATTACATAATAAACAATTAGTAATGTGTTGCTAAATATATATAACTTAGTATTTTCATGCAATCTTACACCGCTAGTTCTTAGTCTGGCTGTTCTGCAGCAGATGCTACAGAATCTCCTGCCAGATGCCAACCAGATAATCAGACCATGGAGGGGATGGATGGAGTCAGAGAGGATCTGATCTGCTCTGTCTAAGAAGCATTTGTGAGCAATGACATGGACAAGGGGGAGTGGAGACCCAATGATCCTCTCTGCTGTCTTCATCACTCTTCACAGAGACTCTCAGTCTGAGGCCTTGCAGCTTTCAGACCAGATAGAGACATTGCTGGTCAGCAGGTTCTCAATGGTTCCTCTGTAGAAGGTGGAGAGGATGGAGGTGGGAGCGAAGCCCTTCTCATTGGCCTCAGAAAGTGCAGGCGCTGCTGTGCCTTTTTCACCAGTGAAGTGATGTGAGGTGTCCAGCTGAGGTTGTCTGTAATGTGAACCCCCAGGAGCTTAGTGCTGCTAACGCTCTCCACTGCTCTGTCGTTAATGAGGAGTGGTGTGTGGTTCGGTCGAGACCTTCTGAAGTCGACAATGATTTCTTTTGTCGACGTTCAGTGTTCAAAGAAATGACATTGAACATGTTATGACCCACACAGACAGACTGAGTTCTGTTGCTGAGGAAATCTAGCAGCCAGTTGCACAGTGGAGTGTTGAAGCCCAGGGAGACCAGCTTGCATACCAGATCCTGGGCAAGGATCTGGTATGCATCAGCTAACTACTGATGTCAGTTAGCAGGAGCTAATCAGTAGCTAGCCAGAAGCTAACCAGGAGCTAGTCATGAGCTAGCAAGGACCTAATCGTGACCTAGCCAGAAGCAAAATGAGTTAACCATGAGCTTACCAGGAGCTAACTGGGTCCAGTTGACCTTACTGAGCCGTTTGGACCTCCCTATTGAACCGCCATCTTGTTGTGAAGCCCGTTTTCTCAGTTTGTTCAGAACCGTTTGGGTTTGTTTTGTGGATCTGATCAGACTCTGTGCTGCGTTTTGAACTCTGTGTTTCTTTCACAATGTGATGCTGTAACCGAGAGTTTTGCTGTTATTTTGTTGTTTTCCTTTGTGTTTCTCTAGGCCACAGTTTAGGTTACGGCTTTGTTAACTTTGTTAACCATAGTGATGCAGAGAGGGCTATCAGTACCCTCAATGGCCTGAGGCTACAGTCTAAAACTATCAAGGTAACGCGCCACAGGTGCTCTTTGATTTTCCTCTTTCCACTGATAGATGTGTTATGTTTCCTGGACAGTAGGGGGCGCTCTCAGCGGCAGCGTCTGAAGATTGAAGGTATTTTGTTCTGACACACGTCAGCACTGAATCTGTCTCTTCCTTCAGTTCAGTGAGATGATGTGCCAAGACTTAACTTTAAAAACGGATGCTTTTATTTGGAAAAACTCAACATGATTTCATGTCTTTTATTTTATTTTTTAAACTATTATGGTTAAATGTAAACTTTATTTTACTGTTTTAAATTAAAGATACTCTGTTTTTTATTTGGACACTGAATGTAACTCTTACTTTGAAAGTTTTCTGTAATTTTATTTGAATATTTCTTTCCTGTGAGGAAGAGGAGCTGAAGTCTTCCTCTCTCCTTCCTGCAGGTGTCGTTTGCTCGCCCAAGTTCGGACACCATCAAAGACGCCAACCTGTACATCAGCGGTCTGCCCAGAACGCTGAGCCAGCAGGACCTGGAAGACATGTTCTCCTCCTTCGGACGCATCATCAACTCCAGGGTCCTGGTGGACCAGGCATCAGGTGAGGTCATGTGGGCCGCCGCTTCCATCGGTGCTAGAGAGAAACGGAGCCAATGGCTTCAAATTCAGGTCCAACATGTTCACAAAGAAACTAACCCTGTCAGCTGCTGCGCCGTCTAGACCCGCGGTGCTGGAGTCCAGTCCTCCAGAGCTACAATCCTGCAACTTTTAGATGAATCCTTACTCCCACAGACCAGGATCCGCTTTGAACAGACCTGCTAATAATCCATTCATTTGAGGATTATTCTCAATAATCGGAGCAGGGATGCATCTGAAAGTTGCAGGACGGCAGCTCTGGAGGACTGGACTTGAGCACCCCTGGTCTAGACTCAGTCAGACTAGTGAAGGTCTGGTTACGGTCCGGTTGTCCCCTGATGGGAGAGTCTCAGTTCCTCTCCATTGAGGAGGAAATACGGCTCCAGAGCAACACTCAGCAGAACCGGGAAGTTTTGATGGACGCAACTAAATCCAAATGTTTCATTTTTTCTTGTGGAAATTTGTTAATGTCATGGAAATAGTTCAGATCAGCTGATTAATATGAAAAAGCTTCTGGAGTCGTCATCAGAAGATGTAGACCAATGTCCGCTGATAAGGAGACATATTAATTAATTCATCTTATTTTGATATGAGACACTGTTTCATTTCACTTCAACACCCATAATGCCTTGATTTGTGTCAACTTCCGAGTTGTTGAACCTCCTTCCTGCTTCGCTAAAACAGTCACTGACCTCTGATTGGCTGCCAGGTCTGTCTCGGGGCGTGGCCTTCATCCGTTACGATAAGCGCAGCGAGGCCGAAGACGCTGTGAAGCACTTGAACGGACATGTCCCTCCCGGCGGCTCTGAGCCAATCACAGTCAAGTTTGCCGCCAACCCCAACCAAGGCCGGAACCCCATGGTGATGTCACAGACCTACCACGGCCAATCGCGACGCTTCGGCGGCCCGGTCCATCACCAGGCGCAGAGGTTCAGGTGAGTAATCAGATTACGGTAACTGACGCAGTGTTCTGATTGGCTGTCGGGTTTTAAATTTCCTCCACTTCCTCTTTGCCTCCAGGTTTTCTCCAATGTCGGCTGACCACATGGGCGCGGGGGGCGGAGCCTCGGGAAGCCCCTCCTCTGGCTGGTGCCTGTTCATCTACAACCTGAGCCAGGATGCCGACGAGGGCATGCTGTGGCAGATGTTTGGGCCGTTCGGCGCCGTCGTCAACGTCAAGGTCATCCGAGACTTCAACACCAACAAGTGCAAAGGCTTCGGGTTCGTTACCATGGCGAACTATGAGGAAGCCGCCATGGCCATCCACAGCCTGAACGGCTACCAGCTGGGGGACAAAGTCCTGCAGGTGTCTTTCAAGACCAACAAGGGGCACAAGTAGCCGGGGCAGAAGCGGGTGGGTGAGGCTAAAGGTCACATGATGTAGTTTCTGTTTGTTTTTTTTAATTAGCATGCACAGCTTTTGTTTCTGAGCTGAAACTCGTTCTGAGACGATTCTCTGGACTCTGATGCCTGATTGGTCCGGACTGCAGTTTCCTCCAGAGATGGTTGGAGTTTCCGTCTTGGTTCTGTTTTTTTTTGTTTGTTTTTTTAGAAAGTGTCGATCTGTTTTAGGTGAAAAATTTCCACTCTGCAGTCGGTTCATGAATCATTAAATGTTCGGTTCTGGTCGGTTTGATAATCCGAGGAGGTTCTAACTTCATGTTGGACTTTGAAACGAGCAGAACCGGTGGAAGCTGTTTGAGCCTCAGTGTGATGTTGACTCTTCAATAATAAATCTGTTGATGAAAACATGAGCAACGTAAATAAAGTGACTTTATTCAGTGAAATCAGAGGGACCCACATGTGCCAGCTGTGCCGGGCTTTAGAAACCACCAACCCAGGTCAGCGAGGAAGGCGATGGAGACTGGTTGGGCGTCTGGCAGCAGTCACTATGGTAACACAACCATGACATAAGGAAGTGGTCTGGCTGCCCCAGGTGTTTTTGTGCTCTGCTAGCCTCTAGGGGGCAGCGTGGGCATTTAGAACAGAAACGATGGTTGGAAGCAACATGGAAGTCTGGAATCACAAAGGTTCTTCTTTCCTCCTCTAGGGGGAGCTCTTGCCATGTTTTTCCACAAGCGACTAGTTCCAGGATGTTGTGGAGTTTTTTGATGCATTGAGCTTCAGTGTTATGAAAAATGATTCACCCCATTGATGTTTTAGCATCTAATTGCTTTTATAAATGAATCATAATCAATATTTGGCATTTTTCACAAAACGTACAAAAAAACAACCTTGAATGTCAAAGTGAAAACTCATTTCTAAATAACAAAAACTATCCGGAGTCAGATTTATGGCTTTAGCGTCGGATCCTTCTGCATAGCAAAACTTGGTGGATGCTTGGAAGAACAAATAAGTTTTAGACTAATGATACAGGTCAGGTTGGTCTTTTCTTACTTTGGTAGACTTTAAATTCAAGTGTCAGACGCTGCCTTCCTCGGCTGCCGGGCCTGACACTTTCTCTCTCTTCAGTCAGTCTTTCTTCGTCAGAAACCGACACCAGGGGCCTCATGTATAAAACACTGCAGAGTTTTCATACTTGGCGTACAGACACATTTAGAAAATCGCAGCGCACAAAAAAATGCGGATGTATAAAGCCGTGCGCACGTGGCCTGTACAAACACTATTTTTCTTAAACGGGTCAGCTGATGTGCTGCCTGTCGCCTCCATAAATACATATTAATGTAAATTGATGTAAATACCTGGAAGTCTGCCGCCAGGTGAAACAGTAACCATGGCAACGTCCTTGATCGTAGCAGTTTGAGTATAAGAATTCTATATTAAATTTTAAAAGGTGCTTTCAGGGCACATAAGGTCACCTAAAAAAAAACAAAAGAAAAAAAGATAAATGAGAAAAAGAAAATAAAAATTAAAGAGCAAATCAGTTTAAACAGCAGAGAACTTGGTCAGCCTGGCGGTCAGCCTGGCGGTCAGCCTGGCGGTTTCTATTCAAAGATGTTAAGTTGACAGGAAACGTAAAATATTCCTGATAATTATGATATTGGAAAACATTGCAAATAATACATACACCCACAATTATAGTTTTAAAAACAACAAATAAAGAAATTAAAGTAAATCATTTATTTGCACTTCTATTAAAACCAAATTAAATCATCAGTGATGTAATTTTGATCACAGTTAGAGCCGGCCCAAGGGATAAATGAACTAAGAGAATATCAATGCTGTTAAATCTGATTTCAGCATAGCTCATTTCAGTTATTTAACATTCAAATGTTAAGCTGGAAAGTTTCCTTGGTAAAAGTTAAAAGAACAATCTTCTTCGTTAGATTGATTTGTTACCATAACAGCAATTTGATACTCTCAGTTTAATCTTTCAGTTTTAGTTGCATTAATGCGTCTTAGTAAACTATGATTACATTTGACTTCTTATCAATTAAACGAGGCCCCCCACTCCCAGTTTTCACTAAATCCATGTTGAAATGCTGTTAGTGGTGCTGATGGGGCCCCTAACTCAAATTCTGCTCAAGGCCTCATTCAATCTTGGACCGGCCCTGCATGATGAGCTCCACCTGCTGCACTGCGCATCTCTGCTGGATGTAGAGAGGCAAACAGGAGATTTAATTCATGCAGCAGTTGCAGCTCCTCCATGTTTTCACTATTTAGTTTTTAATAAACGCCACACAGACGGTTCTGGTTGCCCAAGGGTTAGACGAGTTGTTCTGATCTCGCAGCAATTTACTTGACTGTAAACAAAACATTTCTCTGACCGCAAAAAAATAAACTAAAATAAAACGAAGGCAAGCACAAGAGCTCCAGCACCAGTCCATAACGTACCGGCTAACCGGGACCGAAAATGTCATCATGAGACAGTCAGCATGCTGAGACTTAAACACACATGCTGCACATAATGCTTTGTTCACAAAGATTCTTGCCTCACGCTCAGCGCGAACCTCGAACTGTGTTCCTGTGAACACGGAGAGGTGCTCACAGGAGAACATGTGCGCTTCACTTTGAGCTGCACCAGCAGAACAAACGCAGTGGATTTAAACTTCACTCCTACCTTGATAATAAAAGGTGTTGATCTAAATGATCTAAAGGTCCATGGAGGTGAGCCGACATGAGCGACTTGCGCTCAGGTAAAACTTCAGAGATCAAACCATCACTGTGCAGCCAACATGCAGAGGCACCAGCATTCTGATTGGTGTGTTCAATGCATCAATTAGTAAAAGCTACAAACTATCTTTCCTTCAGGAGTAATTTTGCCCTGCCAATGAAATGTTCACTGCAGAAGAGATGCTTGTAATATGTACATATGTATACTCTGCATTATATCTATATCGATCTATAGATATAGATCTATAGATATAGATCTATAGATCGATATAGATATAAATCTATATCTATATAGATCTATATAGAGGACCCCAGCTCAGAGGATAAGAACCACCCACGGTGGCTAAGAAGGGAATTTGTTTTTTTTTATATATATCTTTTCACGTCCTTTCAAGATCTATGGTGGAATTTTATTTCCTGTGATTAAAAAAAAAATTTTTTGTGCTCAGATTTTCTTCTCTCGTGCAAAACATCTCTGGACGGTTTAAGTGACTTTGGCTGAACAAAGTATACCTTGTTTTGAAGTTGAATTTATTTACTCTAGGTTCATCATCATTCTGTGTTCATTAGTCTCTGATTTGTTCAGCCGTGTTTGCCTTACATTAGTTCAGTTCTTCATAGTGATTCTAGTTATGATTATTCCTTATTACTTCTAGATTAATATTCTTTGTGCCCTGATTGCTTTTTCTTTGGATTTATGGTGTTTGTTATTCACTGGCTGCCTTGGTTCCCTTTAATTTTTTAAGTTTTTGTTCATCATTTTTATGAAATTTTCATTATCAACAACTTTACACTGTTACAGCACTGTTGCCTGTCAAACATCCAAGTCAACGAGTTATGCTGGGAGCCTTCTTAGGATGCGTTTGTTTCTACAAAGTGTAACCGGGTTCTGCTTCACTCCACTGTACCGGCCCCAGTAACCCCTGCACTCTCCTTTTTCTACTTGTTTTTAATGAAGACAAGGATTTTGTAGGTGATCAATTTCCTGAATGAAAACATATCAGGTTTCAATCAGTGCAATGGCTCAGCTTCACTCAGCACACTACAACAGAATGTTATGTTGGTTTTTAACTTAGCACATGATCTCTTTTATAATATTAACAAAACTAAAAGTACAAAATTGGTGCCAGGCACACAACCAGTAAACAGACATTGGACATTATTTTGTCTAAGTTAATAAAAATCACGTTTTATGTGTTGCTAACGCTTTTCTATGCTGTGTGCTGAAGAATGAAACTCAGCTCTGGTGCAGCTTTCACAGACTGGCACTGAGTGCAGGGGCCAGCAACATATAACCAGCCACACAGAGAGGGGGCGCTGTTTGCGCCCTGGGATGCTAAGTGGCCCCCCCAAATAGAACTGATTTTTTAAAAAAAGTCATTTCTTTGATTTTTATATTAAGAAAAACACACAAATTCATTATAAAGTTGTGATTTTTTATTTTTTTTATTTTTACAATAATACATATTTGATAATGCATGTAGTACTCTTTCTTACATGGGCAAAAATAAAATTTTAAAAAATAAATTGCTCTAGTTGGATGACCCAAGTCCGGTCATCCAAGTTGAGCAACTTTCCTTCTATGAAGGATTGTGCTCCAGAACCATAACTCTTCTGGAGTCCCAACTATATACAATAAAATGTTGATGAAATAAAATGTGTTGTTTCCTCACCTTTTTATGCAAGACATATGCAAAGTTAGTCTTTCCAGCAAAGTATTTGCTGTGTCACCCACAAACTTTACTTTGCAGTTTTAACATGTTATTAAATAAACACAATGCATCACCATTTATAGTGACATGATACACAACTTGTATTAAAGTGCTCAGCAAGAATTTATGGTACCTATGAAATTGGCCATAACCAATGGCACGAGGCTCTTGGTTTTATCTGGCCGTTGCATGCTCACAGATGATCTTTAATGTTTGTGTTCCTCCTGAAAGCAGCTATGATCTTCCTGTTCATCAGCCTTTAACTAACATGAACAGGAAGTTCTGTTTGAGACCTTTAATGAAATCAATATTAGCAGGTGATAAAAGGAAATGCCACGGTCTCATCTGTTGGTTTGGTTTCAGAAAACAACATGGCATGCCGTGGTGGAAAAAGCAGCAGCTTCACCCTAATGCTGCTCTGACGGCTGCAATTTGTTTTCAAATGGTGGCTTTTTTAACCATGTTTTATTTCATTTGTTTTCTCTATAAACTCATATCTGAGCTTCTGCTAGGAGCCAAAAATGTGTGTTGATGCTTTTCTCAACATCAGAAATGCACTTTAAAATGTCCATCAGCATTACCCAGAATGCATTGTATGGTGGGACTTCATATTTTAGCTTCTCGTTCAGCTGTTTTTGCTACAATCCCTAACAAACCATATACTGTTGTGATTAACATGAGCTTCTCTGTCAAGGTAGATGGTTTAGAATGATATAAATCATGTAGAAAATCATCACCATGAGTCACAATAAGGTGTTCAGTGTAGAACTGCTGCCTGCTGCAGGATGGATCCCATGGTTGCAGCTTTGGGTAAGTCTCCTCATTTTGTTAATGTGGTCATGTATCCTTCTTAGAACACATATTGAGCATTCTAGAGGTCTTGCGGTGTATGATGGCACTAGAATGGCTCTTTGCTTCCATTTCAGGGGTGGTGGTTTGAATCCCAGCAGGTGTCTGGAGACCTAGAAGGCAGCAGCTTCTTGCAGCTGGTCCAGGTTCTTTTTCCCTGGGAGGATGATTGGGTAGCAACACCTTGCTATTGCTGCTTTTACTCATCCTTCTGGGGGACACAACTCCAACAACCTGGTGGAGATTTACTGGTGAGCAATTCACTCTTCACTGGGAAGCTAAGGTGAGTCAGTAAACTTGCAGGCTTCCAGGATTCAACGCAGACCAGTAGAGAATCAACGGAGAACTCTTCTGCTTCCTGGGCATGCTGGTTCCACCTTGCGGTGTTAACGGACAGCGTGTTTTTGAAACCAGGGGCGCGGTACGTATCAGCCTTCCCAGGTTCCGCCTATAGGAACAGCACGTGGGAAAGGTGACTCCAGGACTCGGGAGTCTTAAATGCAGTCCAGTCTTCTATGAGGAATAGCCTCACACACACAGCAACATGCACTGCAGCTGGGATTCTCAATTCAGTCCTACAGCTTAGAAATGCAGAAGGAAATAATAATTTCAGAAAATCTTCAGCTTAAAGTTAAGGTCAATAGCTTTAACTTCCTATGATCTGAGCTCTAGCATGGCATGCATTATTAAATCCTTTGATTTCTTCAGTCATTAGGTCTCAGTTAGCACAAATATAAAATTCTTTTTACATGATGTAGTTGCTCAGAAAAATTAGGTAAACATATTAGGAGATTCATTTTAAATGTCAAAAGACAAGTTTCACAATTTATTAATGAAATCCAAAACTCTTTAGTCTCTGTTCACATTAGTATTATTTCTGAGCTCCAAAAAAAAACCCAGGTAGGGCAAGAGGTATCTCCCTAAATGGTAAAAATCCTTTAAGCCAATTTCATTGCTGCTGTTCTAAATGGTTAATTTCAATCTCTGAATATATTGACATTTCATTTAATTCACGCCATACCTACTTTACATCATTTTCCACTGATGGGATTATGCTTATATAGTTATGTGTAAACAGCCTTGTAACAATTGCAATCTGCCTGTTAGAAGAGCACCTTGCTAATAAAAATTGACCCTAATCTGTAGTGATGTGCTTTAACTCTGCATTGCATTGTTGAAGTTTTCCACCTTTGACATATGGGAATCTGACTTTCAATGGACACTTTTTCTGTTGGAGTAAAATGTCAGGGTCAAATTTTCACTCTTAAAAGGCGTTTATCAAGCTAAGCCAACACATTTTTGGCTGCTTCCATGTAAAAAGAGCATGATGCTCTTCATGTGCTACACACATCTTTGTGGTGCATTTGCTAACCCCAAATCTTTAACTGGCACCTTCAATATACATTTTTTGGCCACTATTAAACCCCAGTAGCTCCATCTCTTTAAAGAGAAGTGTTCTTGAAAAATGTAGTAAAAGTCTTTCTAGATTTATTCATAAAATGTTCAGTTTACTCTAAATAATTTTAATTTAAAGATGATTTCATTTTAATTTTTTTTAAAGGTAGTTATTCAGAGAGTCAAATTAACCATTTAGAACAGCAGCAATTTATAACACCCTAAAATTTTTGTACAAAAAAGAATTCCCAGTGTTAACTGTAAATCTTGGAGTCCTTATTTCTACATATAGGTACATTTTAAGGAGCATTTAAGGGTTAGTTAAACTTTAAAAATATGTAACATTCACCAGTCTTCCAAAAATATGACTTCATTATTTATTTTATTTCCTATTAGAAAGTATTTAGGATCAAATGTTCCTGTTAAAATGTAAACAAATTGCGTCCAGCAATTGTAGCTGTAATGTGGCAGGACAATAAAATAAGATGTGGGAAGCAGGTCTGATTTTACAAAATTAGGAGTACATGCCAAATGTGGATTTGTCTTGATTGGAAGTTAAGTTCAATATCTATGTACTTTCTCTAAATGAAATTTCTAAAAACTTTAAGGTTTTCAGACAAGTGGGTATACAGATTGATAAAATCTTCAATGTTGAACTCTACAGAAATGCAAGTTAGGGTTTATATATTTAAAATACAGAATATATAAATCATTTTAGAAATCTTAAATTTCTAAAATAATTTATATATTCAACTTATTCATTTTTAAGGAATAGGTGGGCCTGGCAAAACCTTTCTTTAGGGTTTTGGACTTTAGGGTTTTGGACTTTAGGGTTTTGACTTTAGGGTTTTGACTTTAGGGTTTTGGACTTTAGGGTTTTGACTTTAGGGTTTTGACTTTAGGGTTTTGTACTTTAGGGTTTTGACTTTAGGGTTTTGGACTTTAGGGTTTTGGACTTAGGGTTAGGGTTAGGGTTAGGGTTAGGGTTAGGGTTAGGGTTAGGGTTAGGGTTAGGGTTAGGGTTAGGGTTAGGGTTGGGGTTGGGGTTGGGTTAGGAGTTAGGAGTTAGGGTTAGGGTTAGGGTTAGGGTTAGGGGTTAGGAGTTAGGGTTAGGGTTAGGGTTAGGGGGGGTTAGGGTTAGG